>JANTOP010032170.1:0-11595 GCA_027564815.1 Symmerus nobilis | reverse complement strand
CATCTGCTTACAAGCAATTCCTCGTCGGTTAAACCGCAACAACTCCATTGCATGCATTGAATGTAAGAGAGAAGTGCATTTGAAATTCGCCATTTGCAATACTGTGCCATTTAATACAGTTTTCCACCACGTTTTCTTGAGGCATTTTGTTTTATTTAATTGGTTTTTGCAGGCCATTTTCAATTATTTCAGCAAAAATTTAGTCGATTTTCAGCGATTGGCCAACCTAAACAGCAAAGGCCGACTTTGACAACATTTCGTTCATTTGTTTTAATACCTATAATTTTTCCATTATTCACCCAATCAATTTGCTATGTGCAGTAAAAGTGTTCCCTAATGCTAGACCTTTCCAACAATGAGCTTGAATTGACATAATTTTTCCTTAAACGGAAGTTATGTGTAAAAGAAAAAAACGTGGCCAACCCTGACGACCTTCCCCTATATAAAACAAATATACAGGAAAAAAATGTTGTTTACATACAATATAAACATGAAAGTATTAATGAAGGTGCTTGGTGACATAGATAATATCCTATAAACGGCGCTGCTATTCTCGGTCACACGAATGGGGCAGAAACTAATCTCATAATAGAGCTCTTGGGGGGACTGTCGCTTGAGTGTAAGGTGGGCTTCTACTTCTGTTAAGTCAGCTCTGGAAGTTAAAGGAGGCAAGCAAATAAATCCAGTTGCGCGTATAGGCATTGGTGGCTAGCGACAAGTTATTCGTAATCTTAAAACTCCCATTTTGAGTGCACACAAATACAAAGACTCTAATATTTCCAGTAGTTTTTCTTTTACCCTAGTATGTAAGTATCTTATAAGCTGTAGTGTTTAAGTATAACATGGAACACTGGATTTTTCTAGCCTTTTTACCAGTAAAATTATATAGAGTTTAAAAAGTAATAATATCACTGCCAGATTTAAGGCAACCATATACTGTTCAGATGTTTTCAATGGCCATTACGCATAGGAAAGCTATTAATTGATATGTAATCGCATTTTTTCTTATTTTTATGTGAATAATGAAATTGTTAAAAATGTAGGCTGAAAAAAATAAAGAAATATAAATTTAAAAAAAATTTACCGCACGCCACTGGCAAAAATAGAGAAGTTGTTTCAGCTAATATTACTATATGTGAAGATCCTATTTTTAAAGTCCCATGTCAATAATATACATATTTGGTAATGATGGGTTGGGTATATCCTATTATAAAAAGAGACAATGTTTTTCGGATTATACTTATATTTAGTGATAAAAATCCTGTCGATGATATAAAACTGTTATCGTATTTGGTTTTATAGAATTACGAAGATTTTAAATACAAGATTTACGCATCGCGTCTAACGGGTTGATATCTTAAAATGGCATGAACTGAACAACATCCTTTTCATGATTTTTAGGAAATTACATAGTTCAATTGATCTTTTAAATTGTAAGAGATAAGAATGAAAGAAATATGCTGATACATTATAGGATATGAGGGTAATATTAAAGTGTCTCTGTATGTATGGCAAAGGATTAGGTTTCTGATATGGGATGTTTTATATTCTTATCACATTTAATGTCAAGGGATATTTCTTGGTCGTAACGTATTGCGTGAGCTAAACTTAGATATGCGTGTACGGTATATATTAAATTAAAATCATATCCGTCTGAATTTCGATTCTAAAATAAATTTTTCAAATTGTTTCCAAATTGATAAGGTCACGCGAATTTATAATACATATTTATGTGGAATTGTTGCGGGTTCAAAATACCAAAGTTTAAAATTTTCATCGAACGCTGATTGTAGATTAAGATTTTTATTAAAAAGTTTTCTTGAATTTACATAAAACTATTTATGAAACCGAAATTTCATTTTCAACAATATCGTCCCGTTTGTGTACTCCGTGTATACTCGCATGTAGGATTTTTTTTTCCATAAAACGACTCCTTGCTCATACTATTTTCTGCTTAGAACATTTCTTACAATTTAGATCAAACTATTTAATAACAGAAATACTGCTGTTAAAATTAGTTTTACCTCTACCCATCAGCCTCGTCCCAAAAAGATTTTTCTTCCACGAAAATTCCATACTGTAATTTAATTTATGACTTTTCATAAAAATTCCACCGTACTACTCAAGGAGAATCTATAATATAATAAACATTATTACCAAAATTTACAAAATTCTTGCAATAGCTAACCAAATGTAGTCAATATGTAGCTCAGTGGCGTGCAGTAAGCAGAAGGCGCAAAACAAACCTAGAAATATCAATCAAATCGTAATAAGTTTTATTCCGGCAAATTGCTACTTAAATTATATTATTTTTTGGCTTTATCAACTATTGATGCATGGATTGTTTTCAATCCCAATAAATTTAAAATCAATGAAATTTAAGATGTCTTGAAAAAGCTTTTAGAAAGTTCCAAAAGCTCATCAAAAGCTTTTATTTAAAATATAATTTTAATCAGTATGGAATTTAATTTTCCTCCCAATGAAATCCGAAATTTTTGTTTAAAAGCTCTGAGATAAATTCAAAAGCGCTAAGAAAACTTTATATTTAGGTTTTAAAGTTACATGTTCTAAATCTATTTCTATTCCAATAATTTATTGTCAATAAATTTCAGAATTTTCCGAAAAGCTATATGAAAGTTCCAAAAGCTCATAAAAAGCTTTGAATAAAAATATAATTTTACTCATCGTAGAATCTATTTGTTTTCCCGATACATAAAATTCGAAATTTTCGTTAAAAAGTTCTGAGGAAAATTAAAAGCTCACGGAAATTTTGACATTTCGGATTAAAATTTATACGTTTTAAAATCAATTTTTTATCCCAATAATTTAATGTCTATTGAAATTTAACATTTTCTCAAAATATTTTTAAGAGCAATGTTAAATAATCAAGCTTATCCAAAGCTTTTAATTAAAATATAATTTTATTCATTATCAACTCTTTTTTATCTCCCAATAAATAAACTTAAATGAAATCGGTAACTTTCGTTAAGAAGCTCCGTGGAAAATTAAAATCTCTACGAAAGCTTTAACGAATTGAATTGAATTGAATTGAATGGATGGTAAATGATCGTGAAGGCATTCAGAGTCTTGATTGCCCCTTCTTGAAAAATTCATCTATCGGCCCGAAATTTTGAATAAATATATGCTTTCAATGAGTTTTCGTGATTTTTGAAGTATTCTTTGTGGTAGAATTTGAAATTTCGTAAAAGGACCGATATTTGGATAGAAAATATAGATTATGAAACGAAAAAAATTAAGTTAGAAACTTAGAGATTGGCCGACCAAAGTGTTGGCCAACAATTAAGTAGTATATGGTAATGTAATTTGGTATGTCAAGGATCATTTGCCAGAAACCAGTGCTAGGAACCACAAAAATTCAAAAAACCAAAAGAGGGTGGTTTTTGGTAGGTAGATAGGGGGAGAAAATGTCGGTTGACTAGGGCGGTGCTGGGTACCACAGATTACCACTATAGAATAAGACGTTGAACATTTTTCGCCATCCAACTTTCTTTTGGGCAACAACTGAAAGTGGAGGTGTTGGGAGTAAGTTTAAATTATTAAAAAGGATTGGTAGGACAAGGGATTTACAAGTTTTTGTACGAACTCAAAATTCGAACGATAGATATGCATAATTCGTTTATTGTTTTGTTCGTTATGGTCCTGGAAAAGTTTTGAGGAAAATAAATATCGAGACAATTATAAAGGAAAGTCGTAGAATTCGGACAAACTGCAAAAATCATTGTTTTTGAATAATCAAAAAAAAAAAAAAACAAATTAAGTTATCAATTTTCATGAACATTCCAAAATTTCTAAAAACATCAAGTTTATAAAATTCAGGAAATATGATTAGAATGGAAAACTTCGTGAAAATTCCCTGATATAAAATTTTCGGATTTTTATCCAATTTTTGGTTTTTGGTGAATTTCCCCTGTATTTATAATATTTGCCTAATTTAAGGAAATATATAAGGAGTACAAATAAGTTTCCGCTGTTTATTAAAATTATTAGGAATTTATTGTGATAGAACAATACATTACGTTTTATTCAAAGTATTGTCAATCACTAGCCCCTACTTTTTCTTATGTTTCTGGCAACATTCGGATACCACGTCGGAAGAACACTTTATCTTTTGAGGCTATCCACGAATCGACCCAGTTTTTGGCTTGTTCGTAAGCAATGAAGAGCTGTTCGGCCAGGCTATGAGTTATCGACCAGAACAAGTGGTTGTCGGAATAACGATGTGGTTGTGGATGATAACGGTCCGCCTACGAAATTTGCGGAGCACCAAATCAATACAGAAAACCATATTCTATTATTCATATGGCTGCAAACAGAATTGAATACTATGCTAAACAATGAGATTATTCAACCGAGTGAATCGCTATGGGCAGCACCTGTTGTAATTGTACCTAAAGCTGATGGATCGTTACGTCTCTGTGCCGACTATCGACAGTTGAATGCGATAACAAGACCAGATCGTTATCGTGACTCCGTTCGGGCTGTACGAATGTAAACGTATGCCCTTTGGCTTGAGAAACGCACTTCAACGCCTCATGGACATGTTCCGCTGTGGCCTTCCAAGAGTAAACATACTCACTTATCTGGATGACATCATCATCCGATCAGAAACACTTGACCATCACATGGACGACTTAAGTCAAGTTTTCCGCCGTCTAAGCCATTTCAATCTCCGTGCGAATAGGGGAAAGAGTAATTTTGGGTGCAAACAAGTTAAATATCTGGGTCACTTCATTACCGTAGAAGGATTAAAAGCAAACCCGGAGAAGATTGCCGCCATCAATAAAATATCAACTCCCAAAAACATCAAACAAGTTATGTCATTTATACAAACCTGCTCTTGGTACCGACGATTTATCCCAGATTTCGCTTCAATTGTGAAACCATTAACCACGTTAACCAGAAAAAACACCGTCTGGAAATGGGAACAAGGGGAACAAGAAGCCTTTATTAAATTACAAGCATTGCTTAAAACCGCTCCAGTATTAAAACAAGTTGACCCACAGAAACCATTTCAGATTCGAACCGATGCTAGCGGATATGCTATCGGAGCTGTTCTGGTGCAGGGGGAGAAGGATGAAGAACATCCTGTAGAATATGCGAGCCGGTTACTAAATATTGCAGAACAAAACTACTCTACTATTGAACGAGAAGCATTAGCAATAGTATGGGCTGTCAATAAATTTCGTGGATATATCGAAGGATCAGAATTTAAAATTACTACTGACCATCGACCACTCGAATGGCTAATGACAATCAAGTCTCCAATGGGACGATTAGCTCGATGGGCTTTAAGCCTGCAACCCTACACATTCGAAATTCAATTCCAACAAGGAAAATCCAATATCGCAGATGGGCTATTCCGACCACCACGTGTTCATACCGAAGATACATGTAAAATTTGCAGCGTAGTAGTAAATTGGCTTCGCAAAAAGCCAATGTTACCCGTCAAGAACAACTAGAAGATGATTACATCAAAACAATTATAACTTGTTTCGAATCCCCAAACTCCGATGAAGAAAGTCATGGATGGAGCAAACGGGAATATTTTCTTAATAACGGACTACTATACCGTTATCCAAACGAACCTGAAGCCGATGATGAATCCGTCCAGCTAATTATCCCAACAAAGGATAGAGAACGAATCTTACAAACGTATCATGATGATTCAGTAGCTGGTCGCTATGGTGTCCAGAGAACGATAGCCAGAATCCTATCACGATATTATTGGCCCGGTATAAGAGCAGACATCGCTGATCATGTCCAAAAGTGCGTACCATGTCAGCGTTACAAAGCAACCAATTTAAAACCTGCAGGGATACTACAAAATACTGCAGTATACCAACGATTCGAGGTTATCGCCATTGACCTCTTTGGTCCATTACCCACGACCATCAATCAGAACAAACACATTTTTATAGTTGAAGATTTGGCTAGTAAATGGATTGAGCTATTTGCAATACCAAAGGCAAATGCTAAAACCTGTGCCCACCTCCTACTCAATGAAATATTCTTACGATACGGAATTCCAAGGAGAATTATAAGCGACCATGGAACCCAATTCGTATCAGCCGTAATACAGAAGCTAACATTCTGCCTCAAAATTCAACACACATTAACTTCTTTATATCATCCGCAAGCAAACCCTGTAGAAAGGAAGAATCGCGACCTCAAACCACAATTAGCAATATTAGTTAGTGACGAACACACTCTCTGGGATGAAAAGCTACCATCGATACGATTCGCTATGAACACAGCCAAAGGGAAAAGTACTGGATACACTGCCGCGTATTTAACTTTTGCTCGAAGAATTTCAGACACCAGATGATATCGAGACGAATTTTCGGGCTATTGTCCAATCCGAGAACTTCATACCTGAGATAACGCCATCGTTACTACGATTCAATGATACATTACGAGAAGTCAGAGAGCAAAATGAGAAAATCCAAGATATCAATTTCATATATTTCGTATAAACTAAGAAGAAAAGATCCGGGATATATAATAGGTGAACATATATGGATAACCAGTCATCGTCAGAGTAAAGCAGCGAAGCAATACACTGCTAAATTTACCCCTCGCCAAGATGGGCCATATGTAATAATCCGTAAATGCGGAGCCGCTTGTTATGAAGTAGCACTACCTGTCACTCCTTCCATTCCAGTGGGAACGTATCATACCTCTTGTATTACTAAGACTCATGGCAACAACGACGCGATCCTTCTACCAGTAGAACCAATTCGTAAACGAGGGCGACCGCCTTGTAATGCAGCAAAATTGAAAACGCATCTTCGCTTTAATAATAGTACCCTGCCGACAGTAGAACTATCGGATAACCATTCAACCGAAGAACCGGATGTTCCTAATATTAATCAGGCGATCCTTTCGCTTGATGTCCGTAAATTCGAGGAACTGGGTGTTCCTCATAGTATTAGTCAACCGAACTTTCCGGACGATGATCGTAAATTCGAGGAACAGGGTGTTCCTTATCATATTAGTCAACCGAGTTTTCCGTATGATGTTCGTAAATTCGAGGAACTGGGTGTTCCTTATAATATTAATCAGGCGATCCTTTCGCTTGATGTCCGTAAATTCAAGGAGCTGGGTGTTTCTAATATATTTCCAAAGAAGCATTCAATCACCTAGAATATCAAACACATTGCGTCGAACCGAATCCCATATTTTCGGCTCGCTCGCTGAGACGTCTTGTAGGATTCGGCCGGACCAACTATCATCCACAACCGTAATATGGATAATATATGGATAAAATATCTTATTAAGGTGATTCATTTGCAATGACACCTTATAGTATGTAAGAAATTTGTAAACGACAAAGCAATGCGAAAATCACCATCACACACTAATAATTTTAACTAAAGTTAAATTCACTTAAAATTTCTCGTTCCAGTCATTAAAATTCTCATTTCCAGTAATACGATTCGCTAAAGCAATACAGATGTTTTGGGTATATATATTACGTACAAACTTGTCAATATCGACGAATACGTTATTAAAATTATTTGTTAGAGTTTCGCATTGCTTGCAGTCGTGCTCTACCTAAAGATTTATAGAAGAGTAATGTCTGGTGGGGTAGGACACCCATTGAAGCACCTACAAACTTTCATTGACGATTTTTGTAACATGTGACCAAGCGTTATCGTGCTGAAAAATCAGTTTTTCACGATTTTCGGCATATTGGGGGCGTTCGAGCTTCAATGATCGGCTCAATTGCAGCAATTGTTGTTGGTAACGTTTCCCAGTGATGGTTTCGTTAGGCTGGAGTAGCTGATAGTTGATCACTCCGATTACTAACCTCCCTTCACCTTCTTTGTCACTGGTGTCAAAATCGCCACTTTTAAAATGCCGGAACCAGTACTCACATGTTTTTATTGATGGAGCATGTTCCCCATATGCTTCACACAGCAATCGATGTCATTAGCTGCAGGAAGTAAACCAAAAGTTCCCGCAAATGACGATTATTCGGCACATGACTAGACATTTTCGCACGGAAAAAATTATGTGATGCTGCGGCATCAGATTACGGCATCTTGTTACCAGATGACCAAACTTACGATATTACGTTTTACATCTGACAATTTCAACATAACCTTCTGGTGGGGCCATCTTTTGTCAAACAACGGAAACTTATTTGTACACCGTATACATAGATTAAACAGTTGTCTCCTTGAAATGGAACACCCCATATATATTTTCTTAATTGTTTATGTAAAGTTACCTTCTTATGAGTACATGTCAAATAAATACAATATCTTCATTAATCTACCTAGTTGAAATTGAAATTAGATGTAATTTAATAATGTATAAAAAAAAATGTCTTGTAAAACCTTGTGAATGAGTTAGTTACCTATTATTATGTCGAGAGAGACAAGGTAGGGGCCCTCTTTTTACATTGCCGGAAATTGGAAATTAGATTAATAATATTTTTTTTAATGGAAACTGGTAATTTAATATGATGCATAAAAGAATAAACAAGAATTATAACTTGTAAGTTAGGCTGGCCAGAGACTATCTGCTTTAAGAGAATTTTTTGTATATTTAAATTTATATGGTTGGACCAGAAGACCAGATATATTTTCTACATTGCAGTCACCCATTGATGTTTATGCATATGAACCGGAATTTAATTATCTATTATTTATTTCTAGTTATATATTGGACATCCATACATACAAATCAAGAATTAAATGTTAATTCAATTCAATTTAACTAAGGAATGGAAAAGGACGATTAGTTTTAAACGGACATGATTTAGTATGTCGTCCATATGAATATAGTCAATTAATAAATGAGCAAAAGTCAAATCAAATTTGTCACGGACTGCAAAATTGAAAGTAGTCAGGATATTAGAAACTAAGTATATGTACATATAAATGTTATCAAGAATTTTAATTGCTTCGTAGTACTCGTACATTTACTGAATGAAATTATTTAACTTGTAGTTTTGATACAACACATATCACTTTCTCCAGCGAATTAAAAAAAAAACACGACGTAATGTGTTTTTTTGTCACGGAAACCTATTTGATATTTGCAATATTAAAATGGTAATTAAAAAATTCATATGATGACAGACTAAGGTATATTTTGAATGATTAAAACAAATATAACAATTTTCATTTTGTGTCGTATAGATAATTAAAATGAATTCCCAGCCAATTTAGAAATATATACACTCAATACTGTTTTTATACGGTGGATACGTTCCGGAGAAAACCGTGTAAAAAAAGACATGAAATCCACACAAAAACCTGGGATACGTTCCTCAGTTTTTTAAAAAATTGAGGAAATTCCTCAAATAATTCAAATTTTTTTTTAAAGAAAAATGCATCAAAAATAATTTACATACATTTGTTTTTTATTCGTCTGACAACAAACGCATAAGTTTTTGATTCTTATTAATTTCGTATTAATACGAAAATAAAATGAACTGCAAATGTTGTTCTTACCGTCCGTCGCACAGTGTAACCAATACATGGAACAAAAGGACATAAATCATAAACAACTTGATTTTCTTCGTTTTATTCAATTTATTAATTTAAAACGACAAAATGGCTTAAAATTAGAAAAAAAACAGTACATTTTGTAATGAATATTTTCAGAATGTATTTTTTATTCACTTTTCGATTCCGTGATTTCTTCACTTGAGTAGGTACTCGTAGTCGGAATGTACATCACAGTTATAATTTTCACCGCGGTCATCGTTAACAAGGTACTCAGCAACTTCAGGTGTAATTTCTTTGTGAGTACTGGTTACATTTCGAAATATAGCTATTCCTGGGTAAGGTCAGAACTTTTCAGGGCAACAACAAAATTTGAATAAAAATAAGTCACAGGTATTTTATTTATCAATGACTTCATTGTTTGAAATTTCAGTGCTACTAATCTACCAGTATAATAGGGCCCATACACTATCAAGCAGATTGTCAATTAAATTGATGAAAAGATTGATGTTAATTTGATTGATGGGACCGGTGCCCATAAACTATCAATTTAATTGATGATCGATATGCACTAACATCATTAAAAAGTCTGTTTAGTTTTATTTATAATGTAAATCCCGAAAAACCGATATACACTCGGAAAGAAAATCCCGTTCTTCTATTTTATTCGTAATCATTTTAATTTTAATGTTTGTTGTTTGTCCGGCTGTTGCAGACTTAATATTTTAGAAAAGAACGCGAAAGCCAATATAATTCTTTACATATACATACAGAGCCGTCAAAAATATCAAAAATTTTTAAATTCCATCAAGGTGATTGACTCCACCCGTTTTTTTTCGTAAAGCCACCCCACACACTATCAAATTGATTTATGGCAATCTTTTCGTCAATTTAATTGACAATCTGCTTGTCTATGTATGGGCCATATAAAACATCGAAAAGCGTTAACCATTCAGAATTAACAATTTTTATTATTTTAGAATTAATAATTCCATTTATTATTACATTACTTATTAATGTACGTAAGAACTAAAATTCCTAAAATTGAAAAAACCGTGCAAAACAAAAAAAAAAAAAAAATCGTGTAAAAAAGTAATTGAGGAAATTTTTTGAACCGTGTAAAAGTAAAACCGTGTAAGAACAGTATTGAGTGTATTGTATTAAGTGCAGTGGTGGCTTCTACAATGGACAATTATAATTAATCTATAGAATCCCTATTCCATAATGAAAATAACAATATTCTTCTTATGTATATTTGTATCTTACAAACGATGACAGTATTTAAATGGATACATTGACGACCATATTCCCCAAAATTAAGGTATTGGTCAGGGTCACCAACGACAGGTTTTCAGGCCAAATAAAATCCCATTTCTACTAAATTAAAAGTTAATCTATGTAAACCGTATGTTTCTATACAAAATTAACTATTTCATTTGTTGAGTAGGTATACATTCGCTTGATGGTTTAATTATGATCGATAATTTAATTGTGATGAATTCTAATATATAATATTGAGCCATTTGTTATATAGGTGTCTAACGGTGCAAAAAAAAATTTAACCAATGCGCTATTGTTAACAAAATATAATTTAATTATAAATTTTTTAAGCATTTTTTTTTTGAAAAAATTTAAAATTTTGTTTAAGGATCGTATTTGGATAGAAAGTCGATTTTTAAACGATAAAAATTTAATTCGAAACTTAAAGCTTTCGTGTGCTTTTAATAGCTTGAATAAGCTTTCTGCCAAAATTACAAATTTACAGATTTAAATTTAATAAATCGAATAAAAATTCGATTCAAAATTATTTAGAATAACAGTTTAATTTAAAGCTTTCAATGAGCTTTTGAGATTTTAAAATGATTTTGAGAAATGAGAGATTAATGATAAAACGTAAAAAATAAGGTTGGGGAAATTAAGCTTTCTGGGAGCTTTTAAGTTTTTGCAGTGCTTTTGAACCAAATGTTTAGTTTTGATATTTTTGTATTTTTCCTCAACTAATTTAGAAGCTTCGTGCATAATTACATTTTCTTGGATTAGAAGAAAATAATTGGGAAATCCGGATCAAATGTTGCGATGTCCGATATTCAAATTTCTCGGTACGAGCCGTTACGAA
>JANTOP010032159.1:0-11597 GCA_027564815.1 Symmerus nobilis | reverse complement strand
CGTATATATGCATACACAATATTATGTCAATAACCGGTCAGAGCTTTCCCGATAGGCACCCAAGCTGACCGCCGAATTTACGTGATATATGGAATTTTCGCAGAAAGCTATTAAAGGCTCCAAAAAAAGCTCGAAGTTTCAAACTTAATTTACTACGTTTTATAAATTTATTTTCTATCCAGATCGAGATCAGAAAAAATGTTTCAAATATCTCGGGAGCTCATTGAATATTTAATTCTTAAATATAAAGCTTTCTTAGCGCTTTCGATTTCATCACAGAGCGGTTAAATGAAAATTTCGAATTTAAATTTAGGAGAAAAATTAAATTCTATACTGACTAAAGTAGTATAAAAGATTCCTCTGAATTTCTGGACTTTCTTAAAGTTTTTTCAGAAAATCTTGCATTTCCCAGATTTTTAATTATTGGATGAAAAATAAATTTCAAAAGGTCAGATTTGAGTTGGCACTTTACAACAATAGAAATTGTTTACGATTTTGTTAATATTTCAGATGTGCACTGCTCCTTCTGCGCATCAGACTGCACGCCACTGTATGGCCTAAAGATAAACTGAAAAATGTTTCTAAATCTCGAGCTTAATTTAGTGCTAACCTCAGTTCTTCAGTTCAATTTTCTCATTCAACGAACTCATTTTCTCCTATCGGTAACTCTATTTTCTCGAATTTTCTTGACTTTTCCCTGTCTTTTGCCTAACTGTTTACAACCTTTTCCGACTTTTTCTTAACTTTTTTCTGTTTCCAAACATACCCGGATTTTACGGTTTTCGTCGATACTTTTACGACCCTCTCTGACTTTGCTGACTGTTTTTAGCTTTTTCGTTTTTACAGACTTTTTCCGAAATTTTCGGGATTCTATGGAATTGGTCTAATTTTTCCCTAAATGTTCCCAACATTCTACTTTACATACATTTCGGTTTCGACCGCAACGGAGTGTTTGACCCAATTTTGTAGGAATTTTCATTTGATAATAATATCTTTCGATCAATAGTTCTATTTTCAATCTATAGTTTCTCTATTAATGGTTTTCTATACATTGTTTTCGATAAGTTGTCTATAAAGCGCTGTGACTGTGACCAATGATGGAAGTTTCTCGAGCCGTGTCGTGGGTTTTCCATCACAGTTTATATGAATGGTCTCAGTTAAATCGAATGACTTAAGAAGGCTAGATTATTTACTGCCGAATTATAAGCGAATTATTTAATATATAATAAATATTTATTATCGACTCGACTCGACACGACTCGAACTAACTTCCACCCCAGGGTAGCAGGAAAGCTTTTTAGTAATGTCTTTAGTAATCCGCATGAACTCTAACAAATTTTCTGAAAACCACTTGGCAAATATTATTGAGTTTAGATATTCATGTTACCACCATTGACTTAATTTGTCGGGTAAAGATCACGATATGAACCTTTAAATTAGGAGTTAGATATATCTTTCTAACTAACAATAAAATCCTTTAAATCCCTTTAATATTTACAAACATTTATTTTCCAGGCGAAAACCGAATCAAAATTCTATCCACATTGGATAATGGGAATCGCAATTACATTAATTATAGCCGGTATAATTCCGATTCCGACCGTGTATCTGCTAAGACGTTTCCAAATATTGAAGGTCGATCTGGACATACATCAAGGATCGATACGACGAAATGAGACAACAGCATCGACAAAGGAAATGATTGACGATGACGATGTAAGTATAAGCGTTGGAAATGTAATATATCGAATTAGGTTGAATTTATGTAAAAGAATGAACCAAAATTCGTGCCAAATATTTAGGATTTCTCTTTCCATTTATATTTTGAAATTTCAAACGTAAATTTTTTATGTGAATAATAATGCGAAATGAAATGTCTTTAGATGATAAGCCCTGATATGCCACCCAACGACTTATTAACGGCTACACGATTTACAATCGGAGATTTCGATGTAAGTTTTTTCAGTTCAAAATTCATATTTTAATGAAAGCACATAATGGAACAAATTTACTTTAAAAATAAAATAAGATAATTGACATGAAATCTTTTTGAAAGTTATAGACGGCAAATGAAAATCGACGAAGCAAACCTACCAGCAACTATAACTAATATTTCTAGTAATTTAATAAGAAAAAATATTAATAAAAACTAATTATAACTTGTTGACAATATACACGGTAATGAGATAAAATCACACCTTAAGTTGAATGTTCGTTTTTGCTAATTTCATATTAAAATGTGTATGTTTGAGTTTAACCATTATTAACAAGTATGATGAATAGTACCACAACTTGCCTGGACTATGAATTTAAAACGCTTTCTAGAATTGTTAGTTCATTTTTTAATCATAGTCGGTTATTGTCTTCCTAACAACTCCAGAAAGGGTTTTAGAATTCATTGCTCAGGTGCTTACCGTACTGTTTATTTTCGCATTATTAGCCTTGTGTCTAAGTAAACTTTGCTTTGCATTTTATATTTAAATTAATCAATTAATCAGATCAGTAGTATTCTAATAAAAAATTATAAATGTTCATTTTATGTTTTAATAACGGGAGCTAGCTAACGATTCTTAAAATTAGTAAATGCAGGGAAAAAGAAAAACATAAAAAACGGTTTATAATTAAAATTTAGAAATTTAAAATTCATGAAAATGATAAAGTAATATACCCTGAACAGAGTTTCAAAAAATAATACATATCATATGTCAAATTAACTAAAATAAAGATATTAAAAAACAATTATTAAATTCTCGTATAGAAGAGAGGCAAATAAATTAGGGGAAAGGGAAAACTATATATAACTAACTGACCCGACAGACGTTGTCCTGTCCAAACATTGTAAATCCATCCTTCGAATTGTGAGTTCATACAAAAATCTCATAGTAAAAAGCACTTTAGTTTTTCCGGAATTTTCCAATTTTCCTTTCCCTATAAACCTTATTCGGACTATTACGAATATTTTTTTAAAAAATTAGCCAGATCGGTCCAGCCATTCTCAAGTGATGCGCTCGCTCATATTCTTTAATTCTCTCATTCAAGGATTAGATATATGAAAATCTAACTAAATTGTAATATAATCCAAATAACGAACTTATTTTGTAATAAATAGTAGCGAAATATTTTTAGAGTTAGGTACCACATTCTTCATTTTGAAGTATTTTGTTATCTATGAGTACTTATTTCTTGTGGAAGCTGATGGCTTTAAGCGTACCTCAAGCCATCACATATACGAAGTATATATAATAATGCTTGCAGTATCTAATCATATGGCTTACTTTAAGATTTAATGCCAGTAATTAATTCAAAATTCTGAAATTGAATTATTTACTTATAAAGGAGAGATTAGGTGATCTAATTCCTTCAAATGCGTCAATAAAGTCTAAAGATTGATATCTGATAAAAGTTGAAATCATTGAAACGCAGTATAGATTTTTGCTGCTATTGGAAATAAATATTATGATCAATTCGATGAGCTTCTAGAATTTCATCATTCGGGATCGCTGTGAAATAAATCAGCAATGAGTTCATTCATACATTGAAATCGGAATATCGGTTATTAACGATATCTCTGGGTTCATAACTTTATTTCAAAAATGTAGCAGCAACTATATACCCTACTTTTAATGAATTCAGATTTGTTTGTCATTAATAAGTAGGCTTATGTCAATTATAAGTAGTTAAAATTAACATCCTGAAGTACATCAAAACCTAATGTAATTTATATGGGATAATGTCGTGGTAAGAAATCTGTTCAGGGATTCAGTGCCGGTCCTAGCCTTCTTGGCGCCCTCGGAGAGAGTACTCCAGGGCGCCCCTATTGAATTGAAAATGTGACTGTTACTAAACAAAAATTCGGCTCGGGGGTGCCTTCAGCGCCCCAACCAACCTGGCGCCCTCGGGCGGTGCCCGACCTCGCACCCCCAAAGGCCGGCGCTACAGGGATTGTATCTGTCCGTAATATAAATTAAATTCTGAGATTCACCTCCTTCGATTTACTGCTTGCTTCCAAATCGCCTTCCGATCTTAAAGGGTTAAGCTATGCACCAAAAATTTTACACATTACAATTATGAAAAAAAAAAACTGAACTAAGTAAATTTTTTATTGATCCTATGTTTTAACTTTAATAAGTGCGGTCGTTCGGCCTTCCTCGGTCGTAGGCTGCTTTCGGTTGACCGATCTCTGGGACTCTGTATTCAGGACAATAGAATACAAATGTATTTTATTCTATTATTGACAATTGAGTTAGTTCAAGAAAAAAAATCGATTTTGTTCTTTTAGATTTGGATTCTTACAACAGGCGCAAACATGGCATTGAAATCCACTTCTTGCATTCCCAATTGTATTTTTTCCCCCCGAACCTTGGTGACGTCAGTGACGACGACAGTGAACGTTTTCACCAACAAATGAAATCAATGGGATTCTGGATTGAAACGCTATCAGGGATTCTGGATTGAAAGTATGATGGGAGATTATATTTGGTTTCTCATAAGACAAACAAATCCTGAAATCTATAAAGGACAAACAAGGAGTTGCAATTATTTTTAATACTTTCATGTGTCATGCCATTTGAAAATACCTTAATTAAATAAACTTCAAATGAATTAAAATAAAATTAATAGAATAAAATGGAAAATGGAAAAATAAACTCATTTTGGTACATAAATTAGACTTTCCATAATTTCATAATTTTTCCGTGGATTTTTTTCCACGGCAGCTTGTTTTCTTCGTAAAAATATCATCTCCACGTAAAAAATGATAAACTGAGAATATTTTGGCTTTTCGATACGTTCTCGTCGATTTAGTGAATTTTCGACTTAAATCTTGAGAGCAATTGACTTTTTGCAACTTTTTTTTGCAATTGTGCCAAAATTACTGAGCGGATTTACAAAGTTAACTTGTTGTCTTATTTGACAATATCTATCAATTTTAACTCTAGATATGTTCAAATTTGTGAGACTACCTCTGAAAAAATTAATTTCAAAAATTTATATCTCGAAATTTTATCCGTAGAAAAATGTTTTCTTGCCATTTTAGTGTTTAGGGGGCCAAAGTACATACGAAAAGTATAGTGGCATCTACATCACAAAAACGGTGCCACATAGTGTTATTAATTCTTATCATTTCGCGTCAAATCCATTTTAGATTGTTAGACGATTTGTAAAATTTCACCGTACGCCGTGCGAATAAACATTGTGCTAAGTGCACACGAACGGGTTTTTCACGCGACCACCAAAAATAACGCCCAGCACAAAAGCCCCCACGTGATCTCACTTTTCATGATTTTTACCGCGCGTGTTGGCCGCGTTTACGTTAAAAAAGTCTAATGAAAACCCTTTCATTTATTCAATGATTTTTCAGTTTCAACTAGCGTTTTTCTGTGCGAGAATAAAAAATCAAGCCTCGTTAGATTTTTATTTTTAACCCATGCCTATCTATGTCAAAGTAAACAGATTCGTGTTTATGAAACAAATTTGACCAAAGGCAACTTGTGTGAAAGGCAAATTAGACGCGCGCATTTGTTCAGTTGGGGTTATCTTTGTGCTGCATGCAAAAAATCACGCGTGCCTTTCATGAGCAGTGTGAATGAGCTTGCATCTTCATCTGCATTCTAAAGTATTAGGCATTATAAAATAAAAAGTTCAGCTCGCTAATGTCGTTAAACATTTTAAGACTATTTTGCATGACGTTAAGATTTATTTTGCACTCAAAAAGTGTTTAATTTTTAAAACATAAAAATTATTGCAACCCGATATTTATAATCAACCGCACGATTGTTCGATTTAAAAGAGTTTCTTACTTTTCATAAGTTTTCTTGCATGATATATTCAATACAACATTTTTTTTTTTTGTTAATTTTTAAAAATAAAATTTTGAATTCAAACTTAAATTATTAAATTAAAAATATTGTAATTCTTTCAGAACGATAGTGATGGTGATTTTAATGGGCCAACCATTGGTGGTAAATTGCATATATCACACAGTGATTCGGATGATGATGATGACGATGATGATGGGCCACCAATGATGGGACGAATGAATAGTTTACGGCCAACAAGTATGCCACCGTTAACCAAAATGCATCATCATTTTATTGGATCGAATAGTAATAGTAGTTCATTAACTAGAAACTATAAAAAACCGTTCCGCATGGAAGTGATAGAATTTTAGAAAACATTATTATTAATAATTATAATTTTTATATAGAAATTTAGAGAAATAATTAATGGAGGATTACTTTTAAAAAAAAAAATAACTATTCTTATGTTCAAAATTCAAAAGATGAATGTTATAATCCACTATTACTATAAATATACTATTAATCGTTTTTAATTGTATCTTTATAAAAGCACAATGAATTTTATGTTTGAAATTTGATTTCTATAAATTATTAGTATTTTAGTAAAATTAGAGTGCCAGACAAAGTAATTTTAAGGAAAATTTCTGAGTTACGAGGTTAATCTTAAGTTGATAATTATCTTATTTAAATTGCGTTAAATATCAATTCTGGTAACCAACGCAGAAAATGAAGAGGGTACATTTCATATAAATATCCTAGAATTCAAGAGGGATTTACGCACCTAATTCTTAATTTTTAATTTACTTATTGTTGTAACTGCTACAGTTTATTGCAATGAATTTATTATAGATTTTGTGGGCTCATGTTCCCTCTTAATCAACGTAATTCATTTTTAGGGTAAGTAGTGGCAACATTTTTTCTGAATATTAAACTTCGCTTATTTAGCGTAAATATGCATATGCCAAAACTGATGTGGTCATGTTTACTTTAATTGTGCCCATTTCGACACTGTAAATTTTTTTTAAGTTTGCAGCAGTGGCGTGCGGTCAACATCTCTATGAGGTGTCAACATATCGAACAAATTCTTGAAAAATAGCCGGCAAATGGTAGTATAAAGTCTAAAGTATCTAATGGTAGATTTTCTTCACTTTCGCCGACTTGTTGCTAACCTTTCTTGCCATTTCGGGACTCCATGTGCCATTTGTGCACTGCACATGCATTATGTGTCCAAATATACTGTTTCTTATGCATGGAAATGTAATATAATACGTTAGATATGAATTATGAATATAATACGTTATGAATTATGAATTCATTTGCACTTGTCTATTTGTTCAATAATTCTTCACTAAAACCATTCCATTTAATATATCATACATAAATATTATAAGCCAATATAATATATGAACATTGTGTTTCGATAATAATAATTTAAATAATACGTTAGATATGGGGCGTATATTATGAATTCAATTTTATAAAATAAGGTTTTACTGGAAAGTCTAATTTACATATTTCGCTTTTCTCCAGTAAAAGCCCTGCCAAAAATATAAAATTTTAATTTACCAGAGTTGTTTTAAGTTGCATGAAGAAGGAAAATGTATTTTCCAAACCATATGTTAACTTCTTAATATTTAAAATAATTTCCCAAACATCTTATCCCAGTAACAGTTACCCCATTTTTCGAAGTAATTTGAAAGCTTTCTTAACGAGTTTATTAACCTGAAATAAATCTGATGGAAAATGAGTCGAATATTCCAGAAAATGAATTCCAGATTTCATTTAAATTTAATTAATTTAATAAATAATTGATTCGGGAATGAGAGAATAGTATTTTAATTAAAAGAAATTGTAGAACTTTAATCAGAAAATGTGAGATTATGTTGACGTCAAATTGTCAAGAAAGAAAATATGTCGTATGTATTTATTTAAACCCGAAATGTAAAACTTTCATCCTTTCTGCGAAACTTTTTAACGGACATTTTGGATTCTATTCAAATTTCGTAATCCGGTTAAAAAATCGATTCGACGATGATTAAAATAATATTTTAATCCGAAGTTTTTAATGAGCTTTTGGAAGTGATTTTTGGAAGCTTTTAATGAGTTATTTCATTTAAATTTAATTATTGGGATAAAAATTAGATTCCATTAATATTTAATAATACTTTTCGACGAACTATTTGAAAGTTTCTTAAAGCTTTTTCAGAAAATCTTGAATTTCACTGATTTTAAGCACATAGAAAACCGATATTCGATCGTGTAGTACCCTAAATGTGTGGTCGAGGGGCTACCCAGTGGTAAGGGTAGGAGGTAAGGAGACCCATCAATCGGACCCCAAATCAGTGGACCATAGGCCAGATTTGAAAAAAAAAAATTAGGAAATTAAATAATTTGAGTAGCAATTTGCAGCAATAAAAAATGTTCATGATTTTGTTGATATTTTTAGTTGTGCTCTGGGCCATCTGCGCATTAGACTGCACGCCATTGACTTGCAGTAAGTTTTGATACTGTACCTGTACTGTACAATGTATAATATTATATATTTATGTAAGCTATCTCAATAAATTAATAGGTAGCTTATATTTGGCTCAATATGTTTATGATTTCTCAAATCACTTAAGTTTAGTTGTAATATTTGAAAGCGTTCTAGTGTCAATTAGAAATGTCCATACTAATGAAGACATATTCCAAATTCATCTGTGGTTTTATTGCCGTTGTTACCATGATCCTTGCATATTTTTCTCAAAATTCGCTCGCGATCTGCTATAACCATAGACTCAGATTTAATTTATTAAAATTTAACATTTATATTATTTGACCTAAATTGTAATTAATTAATTAAATTAATTTTCCATATAAATAACCTGGATTTTTTTTAGCAATAACATATAAGTTTATTATTATTTTAACTAAGAAACTAATTAAATATTGTGATTGTTAAATGATATTTAGAATTAGGTTGTTAATGAATATTCCAAAAATCTTTCTCGAAAAAGCAATCTATTTACTAAAAGAAAAACTACATTTCTAATTATTGTTTTAATATTCGAAGAATTTTTGTTTTATCGAAGTAGCGATATTCGTTGACAATTGATGAAATATTTATTTCTTTAATTAGGCTGCGTAATATATAAATTAGGCAATGTAATTCTTGACTATATAAAAGAAACAACCTGGCTGGCCAATTATTCAGTATTTTGTTACTTTTCTCAAATTTGTTTATTTTAATTAATAAAATTAATTGTGTGTCGAGTATTTTTCCTATTATTACCAATTTTAACAAAAAATACAAGAAATAAAAAAAATAAAAATTCACTATTTTCCAATAAAATATTGTGATGTTAATTACTATTAACTATTAATTAGATAAGAAGCACCCATTTTATTTTTATATAAATTGAAATATAATAGAGAAAAAGCAAACTATGAAAATAATTATAAAATAATTATTTTACACATTTATTTCAAAAACTCTATTGTCAGTGACAATGTATTATAAATTATATAATATAATTAATTAAGTTCAAAATTTAATTATATAAATTATGCAGGAAATTAGTAGCATTAAAATTGCAAACAAATCCTTAAAAAGGATAATTATTTAATAAAGTGAAACGAAAAGAATTTAAATTTTGTTTCGTGTAATTTATATAATATAATTAATATAAACTCATAATTATTAAATGCATTTAATGCTCAATTCGATATAAAGTAATTCTCTATCAATTATAACAAAATAACATTATTATGAATTATATAATAATAGTTTTAAATTATATAAGTTTATTTATTTTCAATTTATAAAAAAGGGACAATATTATAAATATGTAAATAAGCCTAAAACTGATGATTATAAATTTATATACAAAAGATTTGGATAATTCATGTTTTAAAATTTCACATATCCCATAAGATTGGAAAACTTGCAATACAAATTAAAAACCATCAAATATAATAACATATTTAAGAATTCATTCAATTTCATATTCCATTGTAAATACCAAAAGCCCTTTAAACAATTTTTAATTTGTATAATTATTTTTATTTATTGATTTGAAAATTACCGTTTTGGACGATGAATACCCATATTATATTTACATGAAAATATGATGCAAACCCCATAATAAAAGATACATAGTTGTATCGCACAGTACAAATTTGAGTAAAATTTGAAGGAATTATTACATAGTTTATATTTAATGAATTAAATATACCCATAATAAAAATACCACACATGCTTGCGTATACAATATAACATCTATGATGAAATACAATAGAATGCTTTTCTGATTTCATACAAACCCGAAATTACTTTGGTATCTTGAAATGTACAACACATTCTTCAACGTCCCAAAATTAATTGTTAGATACAAAAAGAAATGATTCCGGTTCAATTGAAAATACAGTGTAATCCACTTATAATGGACCCGGTTATAATGGAAACTCGCTTATAATGAACAATTTTCTAGGTGCCGGCTAAGCATTTAATACAATGCTTTCTAAAATGGATATAATGGACTCGCTTATGATGGAATTTCGGTTATAATAGACAAGTAATCGTAAGTTTGATCACTATAAGCGAAGTTTAAAAGCTCGCTCTCCATCTATATTCTGAAATTGAAACACATATTTTTTCAATAAGTTTTAACGACCGTTGTGTTTTTGAATAATGAATTTTCCTCAATCCACAGCCGTCCCTTTGTGTCCATACTCTATTGGCTGTATGAATTTGTATGTTTCGTGTGATTTTCTTTAATTACTGATTGGTTTTTGTTTATTGGTTCTTATATTGTGGTTCATTAATCATTCTTGTGGAATGTTTGCATTTATTAAAAATTTGTTTGTGTTTTATTAAGTGCAAGTGCAATTAATATTTTAAAAATGCCAAATAAGCAACGCACAGGTTTTTCATTAAATGAAAAATTCAGTATAATTACTGAAATTGAAAATAGTTTGTCACAAGTCACAAGCGACGATTTGGTAATTATTTGAATGCTCGAATAAAAATTACAGATTTTTTAAGGATGTAAACAATAAATAAAGCATCATTTCCTACGCTTAATTACAAAAACTGATATTCGGATATAATGGACAAAATTTGTGGGCCCCTCAGGGTCCATTATAAGCGGATTACACTGTATTAGTATTTCCGTATACTGCGATCTTCGCTTTATAATTGAAATTTTCATATCTGTGTTGGAGTAGGTTAGTCAAATGGAGGTAATATATATGGAGACGGCCTAACAAACCAAAAATGTATCATTTCGTGCGGTTAATCAGCAATCATTAATCCATTACTAATAATAAAAATTTGTAGGCCAATGATTATGTATGAGTGTTTATCATTTAAAAAATATTAAATTTTTGATACTGCCATATAGATAACAACTTTAGACCTTGTTATCATTTTCTTTATTACTTAAACAAAGCCTAAATTTATATTATAATTTAAAGAGACATGTCCGACAGTCTGACATGATTTGGGAACTCAGGAAAAAATTAATATATGAGACCCAATTTTCTCCGAAAATTAGAATCGCTGTTTTAAAGTGGCTACATTGTATTTTCAATTTTTGGACTTTGCTGTTATTTTTTCTAAAATTAGATGACGTATAATACGAATCAAGATATCTAGAGGTCAGTCACTAAACTAAATTTTTGATTTTTGGAATTCTTCTAAACCCAAGATAATATGTAAAGTTACATCCATCTGTAAATCAGAGTTAAGGTCATCGCCCACTTATGCATTTGCAGCTAGAGAGATGCACCAGTTAAGCATTACTATAGCCCACTACTGTT
>JANTOP010032148.1:0-11597 GCA_027564815.1 Symmerus nobilis | reverse complement strand
CTATTGTTCCTCCAATTCAAAAATGAAAAAACAATAAAATTATTTTTACGATCTATTTTATATTTTCTATATTCCCGCTCCATTCGCCGTGGTAGTTTTATTTTTCAATGTTACAAATCTATTGCTAAAAATTGATTAAACTATTAATGATTTTAAGGATTCAAATTATTGATTAAAATGAATGTATTCTAAAACTAGGCTAATTTGTTGATTGCCCTGTACTTCATTTTTTCAAAATTTTCGATTTATTCCGTCACTTTCCAGACTATTTTCCAGACTTTTACTCGAATCTGTCATTTTCTCTGATTTTTCTGGTCTCTTCGGGACCAAAATGATTCGAGAAAAAATCAGAAAATCCCGAAATTTGGAATGAAGTCCGAAAAGTCCCTAAAACAAATGGTCACCAACAACACATTAAAAGTTGATAAAAATCAGTGAGGAGATAAGATAGTCACGGAATGGTTGGTACAGTTGGTAATCAGCAAGGAAAAGGAACCATAGGAAACCAGGAAAATATTCGTGTTCTGGTGACTTCGATTTTAGTTGAATTTGTAGATGATTTTCTCTATCCAGATTCAAGACATTTCTTGATTACCAGAATAATCTTTCAATTTCAAGCTTTTATCTCAATTTTGATAATTTCCTAATTTAGACGAAATATTCAAAAATTTACACAAAATTTCGCCAAACTTCAAAAAATCGATTCTATTGTCACAATATTTGCTTATAATTCTCATGAATTTTGGAACAATTTTGTAGATAAACTGAATTTCCCAAAAATTTTCTCCGAAATTAGAAAATTCTAAAAACGCAAAATTCTGTGCTGTTTGGGTAAAGGGGTATATGTCAATTTTGTGTGAAGTCATAATTGGCTTTAGATAGGTGATCTCTATGTTGGGGTAAAGAGAAATAAGTCAGAATCTTATGCCGTCATTGAAAAAAAAAGGATGTGAAAAGGGGGACAACTGAGAAACATGGATTGGACATGGAAAATTCCAAATTTGCAAAAATTGACATATACCCCTTTACGGAAACAGCACAGAATTGTTCTTAAATGGCGAATGAAGAAAGTAATTCTCAGAATGACAAAAAAATCAACCCCCGAATTTTGAAGGGGGTTTCAACAAATTTTCGATTTTAACAAAGTTAATTTATTATTTTCGGAACTGTAGCAAGGCAAATTTAAGCAAAGCTATTGATCAACCACTTTAGATTAAGAAAAGCAATAGTCATATCAAATTTCTGCTGTAGTTATAATAAAGATTTATGTTATTGTATTTTATCAATATTTACTTGATTTTAGTGACTCATTTTACTGATTGATTTAGTGACTTGATTTTAGTGACAATTGCTAAAAGAAATGGTCGGTAAAAGTTCAGAATAAATCTTCGAATGTCGGGAATAAATGTCGAGAGAGTCACGGTATAATTTAGGAAAATTGGATGAATTCGGAAGTAGGCAGAAAAAGGTCGACAGTTTCACTACTTGGACTATTGGATTTTCTTCATTTTTTTGGTTCCAACTAACTTTATCCAATTTATCGAAGTTTTTCTGATATTTTCCCACCATTACAAATTATCCCGACTTTCTCCCTAATTTTCCCGAATTATCCAGACATTTCCATAATAAATTCAGGTTACACCTTTCCGTATAGCAGATCTTTCAAAGAACAATGATACTTCAGAATTCCAATGGAATTCAAATAATTCCATCATCATCAATTACCTAACTTTCGGCAAATAGACTATGTATTTACTGAACCACCCTTGTTTACTGTTAACTTATTGTTTTTTTTTTTTTTTTTTGGCAAAAATATTCCTTCTTTGAATCATTGTTCTTTCAGTTGCCACCAAACGTAACGTTGAATCTACTTTTGACTGTTCTATGTCTAAGCCATCAAATAGTCTATCCACTCTTGAAAGGGAAAATGCGATTGTGGTAAATGTTAAAATAGCGGCGTGCCTCCCCCATCCATATTATAAATATTTGAAAGAGAGAGGAACGGATGTATTCAACAATTTCAATAATTCGCCATTCGTCTTCGTTTGTTGTTGTACATAGGAATATTCCGGATATTTGAGGACAAATCAAGTTAAACTACAGAAAGTGAGCCAAAGTCGTTTGACGTTTAGAAAAGTTTAGATAGGAAAAACTCAAATAAAGGTAGCAAATTCATGAGTCGGCACTTCTGCCGACACTTCCGCATTAACTGGAAGGAAAAATTTATAGAGTATCGGATATAGCCGCGAAAATACTCGAAAAATTCGAAAAGGGTTCAGAGAAAGTTTCAGGGAGTCAGTTAGAGACATGGAAAATCAGGAAAAGTTATGAAAAATCGGGAAGTCGTATTAGGATATGCGAAAAAGTTTGAAAACTCATTAAAAGTCGAGAAAATGAATACATCCGGTGATAAAAAATTTGAAATTGAGATTTTCCTTACAAATTTATCGCCTATTTTCCGATACTCTTCGAGACCTATTCTGACTCTCTGACTTTTTCACAATAAGTTAGCAAACATATTTCGAAATCTTTCTATTTCTAACTTTTATCCGACCATTTCTTTGGATTTGTTCACTTCCTTTGAGTTTTTGTTTAATTTAGAATTTAGAGCCTTCACGATATTTTACTTATTGTTAGACTTCCCGATTTATTCCCGCATCATGGTCTGTTGGCTTCTATGTTTCTCCGACATATTTTATATTAAAATTATTCTAGAATTTGCCAAATTTTCTTCTGAACTTTCGCAATAATATTCTATCAATGTTTTCACCTACTTTTAAACTGACGTTTGGGAATTTTTTTCGAATTCTCAATTATTCCCGAATTTTGGTTTTTTATCGATAATTTCGCGACTTTTTTCCCAAACTCTGGTTCTGTTTTACAGATTTTAAAATCATATTTTTAACCATGTTTCTAAGCTATTCCTATTATTTCGCCTAGCGTTTCCCGATTTTTCTTAAATCTTCCTAAATTTCAAATCAAATTTTGTGTGTTTTTTTCTGATAATTTTCCTGGCCTTTTCCTGACTTCTACCGTCTTTTTAATCAAGACCGGTAACTGAATTTAATAGAATTGAATTTATTAGTGACCTTAGGGGGCTTATTTAAATTTTCAAGCCTCTAGGATTTTTAGATCTTTAAATACAGCAGTAGTCTCAAAGCATCACCGTGAAAAACAACAAAACGAAATAATCATTCAATTTCTTCCTACATTTTTTACGTAAAATATTTTCTTAGTCAAAATTCAAATCTTTTCGCCTCCCGATAAATAAATTTCAATGAAAACAGAAACATTCATTAAAAAGGTCTGTGGAAAATTAAAATCTCTATGAAAGTTTAATAAATTGAATTAAATTTAATTGAAATTCATTGCCCTTCTTCGCCCTTTCTTGAAAAATTCAGCTATTGGCCTGAAATTATCAATGAGCTTTCGAGATATTCGAAGCATTTGTTTTTTTTTTGGGAAAATATGAAATTTCGTGAAGGGACCGATATCTGGATAGAAAATAGATTCTAAAACGTAAAAAATGAAGTTCGAAACATAAAGCTCTCTTTGAGCTTACAATGGATGAGAGAAAGCTTTTAGCGAACATTTCTTATTTTATCTCTTTTATTTTATTTCTTATTTTTATCGAATAAAAATTGGATTCCAAATTACATAAAATTACATTTTAATTTTAAGTTTTTTAAGTTTTCAATGAATTTTCGAGATTTTTAAAGCTTCATTTTTGAACAAGTTGAAATCTCGTTAAAGGGTCGTTATCTGGACAGAAAATAGATTTTAAAACGTAAAAAATAAGGTTCGGAAAAAAGCTTTCTGGGAGTTTTTAAGTTTTTGCAGAGCTTTTGTACGAAAAGATTAGTTTTCATATTTTTGTATTTTTTCTTAGCTAATCTATAAACTTCCTGCATTATTACATTTTTTGGATCCGAAGAAAATTATCGGGAAATTCGGATCAAATGTCGCGATGTCCGATATTCAAATATCTCCTTTACGAATTCTTGATTTTTCTTAGATAAATTTAAATTTTCTGAAATATTTAATTTTTGTATTTTTACCTAACTGTTAAAACAACATTCTGTGTTTTTATATTATTTTTCCGGCCGAAGAAAATATTCGGCATTCAATCTAGTAATATCACTGAGTACTGTTCTCTTGAATAAATTAGTTAACCCAATCCATTGTACTCCTTACTCGCCTGATATATAAAATAAAATGGATTGACTCGACTATATCATGTACTAAACTACTCGAGCACTCGACTAAATTACTAGCATAGTCCGACCAAGGCTCACTATAAGATAGGTCGATTAAAAAAAATTATTTTTGCTTCAAGAGCATATGGGAGTTGAGAGAGTTGTGTTCATTTTCTCGATCCCAATTAGATTTCTTTTGTAAGTCGAGTGATTCATTTTTGTAACCAAAGTTTGTTAGAAAAATTAAGCTGAATTAATTAGCTCATCGGTTGAGCTAAATGCTGACTAATTTAAGAGTATAGAGATAAAAAATCATTTGACGAAATTAGGAGCTTCCTTACAATAATTGATTAATTTCCGGAAACATCTCTTTGAAAATCGCGAGGCCAATTTTTAAATCAAAATTTTTGTTTAAACAAATTTCTACCAACTTGACTGAAATTATTTTTCCCGGATAGCGGATGAGCTAAATAATAAGAGTACTTTCAGAGTTTGGAGATAAAAAATTAATCTACTGAATTAGGAACTTCATAAAAAAAATTGATCTATTTCCGATACATCTCCTTGAAAATCGCGAGGTAAATTTTGGAAATTAAAATTTTATTAAGAAAATATTATCGAATTTGGTTAAACTATTTTATTTTATTAATAACAGATAAGCTAAATTTAAAATTAATTTCAGGTTTGAGATTAAAAAATCAGGTGCAAGTATAAGGATGTTGGGAAAAATTAGTGAACCCTAAATCAATTAATTTGATATTTTTGGGAGTCTTTTCGTTCCAACAGCTTAGAAAATTAAAAAAAAAATAATAAAAAATGGAAACGGTGCAAGTGTCTTGAAAAAATACCGATAACTTGCAATCTTTAAATTTTTATTTAATTAAACGTTCAAGGAGTAGAAAATTAATTATAAAAATTACAATTAAAATCATTTAGTCACATATTTCAATTCAATAAATATTTAATAAATAACAAAACTATTTAATGACCGATTATCTCCCAAAAATACGTTTTTTACCCGATATGCAGAAGTCTGTCGTACGATATATGGGATCGCCTGGCTTAACTGTGTCAGTGATCAGTGTGGCGGCAAATGTAATTTTTTAGATACTTACACTAATAACATTGTAGGGTTTCAATTATTTATCATTTATTGATAATTAAATAAATAAAATTTTCAAAATAAATTCGAATTTTCTATAAAATTGAATTTGTATAATTTAATAACTCTTAACTAAAATTAAAGTTTGAATTAATAGTAAAATCCTGCTTTTATTTAGAATTATAAGCCACAAACTATAGCATTAAATACTGGCCAACCAAAATGATTTTAATAGCATCGAGAATATCATTTTGTTTGAATAATTGGTTATCACAAAAATAGCACAACAGTGATTTTCTGCCAACCCAACCAAACTTACAGTAAATTGAGCCTAATCATTTTAGAAATATTCAATTATAGAAAGTTTTGAATAAAAAATGATATTTACAGGCAATTTTGATGAAATCTCATCCGTGAGAGGCGCAACGACATCAAATCTCCCGCCTAGATCGTCAGGCAAAACATTGATTATATAACTTCCAATAAAGCTATTTATATCATTACAATGACATTATGGCCGCTTAAATAGTATAAAGAAGAAAAAAAAAGTTACTTATTACAAGCCTTAGACAAATACTATCTATTACAATTATTTCGGCATCAACTTTGCAGCACCACGTCTCAAATCCAAATCGTCATGTAAAATGCTTTGTACTGATCCAAATGATATGTTGATATCATTCGCAATCTCTCTGACGGTTAATTTACTATTTTCGGATACCATTGACCTGATTTTTTCAATGTTATCATCCGTTTTCGATGTTGATGGTCGTCCGGAACGAGGAGCATCTTCAACCGAATCACGACCACTTTTAAACCGGTCATACCACACGTAAACATTGGTTTTTGATAACGCAACGTCACCGTAACATTTTTGTAACATTGTTACCGTATCCGCACATTTAATATCATTTTTTACACAAAATTTAATGCAAATCCGTTGCTCCGTTTTAATATCCATATTTAACATTGACGAGACTATCGCAAACCGTTGGATTCATGTTCCGGGAGCAACTAACATTGACATTATAGGATAAAACAATGAAATAGGGTGGTTCATATAGTTAAGTAATTTGAATTTAATTGGCCAAATGATAATAAATTATTTGGCAAGAGATCTCCTTGAGATTTTCATTAAATTAGTTAATTTTGATAGAGCTTTCCTATCCCCTGATTTTTATCTAATTTGTTGGCGTGTTTTAATCAGTTAATTTTTTATCAAATTTATTGAATTTCGATGGATCTACGAATTACGATGTCGAAGACATACCGAGGATATATTTATTTATATTAAATAAATAACTTCCTATGTATTTGACTGACTCGCTTCCTTCGAATAATTTAGAATCATTGGATCATTCTTCATTTTAAAAAAATTTCAATTTAAAAAAATTCAAAGACAACAATTTAAATCAAATTTTGAAAATTGCTCTATGTTTGCAAACTGAAAATTTAGTACAAAACTGGGTCATTTTATAACAATTCTGAACCTCATTCGACAAACTTTAAAAACAACTTTCGAGAGTCAATGAAAATCTAAACTTTTAATGAAAGTCCGATCTGACAATTTTAAAAAATTACTAAATTTCATAAAAAAAAATCGGAATACTAAAAATTAGTATATTTTATGAAATCTGCAAATCATGGAAATTGAAAAATAAAATAAAATTGAATTATTTCTAATTTCTTTTAAAAATTGCGGAAAATATAACGCTTGAAGTGAAGAAATTTTGTGAAAATCGAAAAATTATGAAATTTAAAAAAACATTTGTAATTACAATGCATTTTTCCATTTACAATCATTTTCACGAAATTTGATGACTTCGTACTTTTACCGTTTTTTATACGAAATTTTCAAATTTTAGATTTTTAATGAAATTATCTGATTCTCACAAAATATACTTGGAACTCTAGCCGTTCTATCTTGTAGACAAAAGCCGCTAAGTAAGAAGTGTCTTGATCGAAGCATCTATAGCTATTTAGACATCCAGGCGGCTATTAAAACTCCAAGTTTAAAATCTCGATTCGTCCTTCATTGCAACATACATTTTAATAAATCGGACTCAAACCATGTTGTAGAAATGAGACGGTCAATCTTATTATAGGAGCTGAACCTGTTTGTGGGATTAGGGCAACGAAGCACAATTTTACCCTAAAGCTAGCAGCGGAACACTTATGTAGATGGAATAGTATGAAGACTTGTAGGCAGACGAAACTGTTCCTACCACGACTCTCTATTTTGTCAGACAAAGAATCGGCCTGGCAATTGACCCGATTACGTTTCATAATCTTATGAAAAACTAATGTATGTAGCAACTGTGGGTATAAGGAAGAAGTTGGGTTTTCACGTTATATGTGAATGCCCTAAATGGTTTATTAACATTCAGAAAGCATGCGAGCTTAAAGTTACATAGATTCTGACAATTTTAGCTAGGATGTGAACTAAGAAGTGATAAATTAGCATTGTACAATGGACTATAGTAATAGTCTAATAGTACTAGGTTGTATTAGCAACCATCGCTAAATCCCTATCTGAACTCAGCTAATCTAAAATAGACACATCTTTTAACTATTGGTATTGGTATAGGCAGGCATACAGCAAAACCGACAAACAACGAACGATTTCAGATTGAGATAATGACAGTGCTAAAATATAACTTTGTTTATTTTTAAGTTCTATTTATAAATTTATAACCAGCCAACTTTTATTAATTAACTCGATAAGATGTGCTTGATCCGATCATTATCTATACCTCTTACTCCTCGAGGGAGCATAGTTGCTTCCATTTGGAAGTTTCTATGACTTATTACGCGATTATTTAACGATTAAGGCTAGGTAGTCAATCTAGCGCTAACCGATCACCTACATAAATAATAAAATTCAGAACTGGGATGTCTCGAACAAATCAGCTTGCTAAGAGCATAGATGTATAAGATTTGATATAGAAGCTGAACACACTTGTGTCAACTGGGTCCGCAAATCCTAGAACTACAGTGGGTTTAGAGACGGCAAGGAACGAACTCTGCGATGTTCTCTCATTTTCCTTCCATGAAGGAACAAATTCTTCTCTTCACTTCTTCAAAAGACCAGAATACAATACAGAGAATGCCTTACCGAATACAATCGTGAAATAATAATTTCACAAGAGAGGATCCTGGACTTACCCAGGCTATATAACCCACAGAATCCTCTCGAAAGGGGGACTGCTAAAATCGGCTTACTAAAAAAGCACGATGGTAGGTAGACAGAAACGGGTAAAAAAAAAAGGATTGGAGTTTCTATTTAAAATTCATTTTCTAATATGAAATCTTTCCAAACCCTCAAGTAAATAGTGGAGTTTAGACTCCATTATCTGCAAACCGAGTATTCTTAAATGGGCTAATAGCATATTCAAGTCATACAAATCGCTTGGTGCAGGCAGTATATTCCCCACAAAGTTTCTATACGGATTAATGAACACCATATCGATTCTCACCAAAATCTCGAAAGCTATTGGGACATATCGTTGGTTTATTGCGAAAACTCATTAAGTACAATTTTGAAAATTTTTCACTTAGGAATACCCAAGCCTTTTTTAAATCATATTGAACCATCACATTTCAGATCTTTCTTTCAGCAAGTGTTTATCTATATTTTGACAGGGCAAAATTATGCAAATGAAATGACTCCCCAAAAATTTTACCAATGCAATAAACCGACGATATTCCCTCTTTAAGGACAGATGGCCATGCTACTAATAAATAAAGCCTAGCACAAGGGTCGGCAACCTATGACCCGCAGGTCATCGAGTGGCCCATTTGATAATTTCAAATGACCCACATTAGCTCCGTAAATATATATCAGGTGTAAAACTTAATTCCTGTAGGTTATTCTTAAAAAAATAGACGTTAATTATGAGATAACGGATAGATATTTTTTTTCTAAGTATTGATCGTCGCTAGGCACACTTTTTTCGCATGTTTCAGGCAGCTTGTAGACTTCCTTCCAAAAATACTGTTCCAGTTTTGAGGCCAACCCATCAACCCATTTCTCGAGTTCTCATAAGTCTTGAAGCTCTACTCTCTGAAGGCATGAGACATGGATGCAAAGAAGTAATAATCTGTTAGAGCCAAGTTGGGTGAATAAAGTGGGTGAAATAAGAATTCCCAATCCAATGCTTTCAACATTGGACGTCGAATTGGCTACTTTTAAAACGTTCAAACCACACCTCATATGTATTAATACGTGGGGCAAAGTCGCTATAGGTTTCAACAAGCAATCGCCGGCTCTCAACTGCATTTTTCTTCTGATTAAAGTACAAAAGAAATGCGTGCCGCCAATGCTCCTTTATTGACTCAAAATTTGTAATTATTTATGCGTAATACAGAATTACTTTTGGGATTAATGATACATATATACTCCACTGGATGCACTCCACTATGTATCACCACTTTAATAATTCTACGCGTTCTCCCTGCATTTAAGCATTAATTTACCAGAAAAGACCGTTGTAAAATGAAAATACCACTGACCCGAAACGTCTATTTAATAGTAACATCTTGCTTGATTTTGACCTGCAGCCAAGAAAGATTGCCGACCCTTGGCCTAACACATAAATCTACACGCCCATCAGGCAGGTAGATCGACTGAAACTGCCCTACATAGTCATTACCCAAAGTTCAACAAAATTGAACACACACTTGAGAATAAAGAGAAGCTAACTCTAAAATTCGTGACTGGATACAGACCTTGCTGGGGTCTCATAGAATCAGGAACACTTGCGTCAGGACGCAATAGGGGCGACTACGACCAGAGGAAGTGCTGTATTCTCTAACAGTCGACGACCTAGTGCAAATCCTGTTCAGAAATGGCTTTGAAAAATAATTTAATTCGAAAGTGGTGAGTACACCATGTGAGATCTGCTACAGAAAGCTCTTTTGATTACACAAAATTGGTACTAAGCGTTAGAACTTCGAATAAATCCCAATAAAACCAGTATCATAACCTTTACCATTGATTCTAAATTAAACTAGGACGAACAAAAACTAGGACAGCGTAAATAAAAATTCCAAACACAACAAGACAATCTGGTATACAGACGATTCGAAGACTAATGTGGTAGTCATTGCCAAAATAAATGGTGAGCAAACCAAGATCTGTTCGCTAAAAGTTTTCCGAGTGTACTACTGTATTCCAAGCCGAAATGGGGTAGTCTTACCAGATCGACTTGGGACTCGGGACCTTGCATCAACAGCATATCTGATTTGCATTGATTGTGATTGAAAATAAGACAATTTATTTATTCCAACCATCAATTGCATTTTCCATTTGATTTTGCTCACACAAATTTATTATTTGACAACGGGAATTATTTGCGCTACAAGAAAAATCAATCGCTAACAATTGATTTGAAATAGCAACATGTGCTGAATGAAGGACAGCAATTTCGATTCAAAGCTGCTTTGGCTTGATTAGTTGTGCTTAACACACTGAGTGAAAAAAGTCGACTTCGTAGCGGAAAAAGGAGAGGAATTAGCTTTCCATAGGCTGGGGCCATTCTGTGAAAGAACAAAATACACTGTAAGAGGAGGGTGATATCAGTATAGCCCGACTATAGAAAAAAGCTGCATCTTAATCCGAGTAGAAATTAAATCAACTGAATAATTTGAATGGTTTTAATGCGAAGCGTTGGAGTCAAGATCACTACGATATTTCGAGCAATCCCGTATGGAATCTCTAAAATATCGCTAGAACAAATCCAGCGCTCGAATTAATACACGCCGAGACGCCATAATAAACCCATTGGTTGTAGAACAGTTATCACTACACCCTTTAGTATATCTATCGATAGATCTATTCTCATTTGATTGTGTCCTTAAAACGACCCATACAGCATGGGAGGGGATGATAATCAGTTTACATTAATGCTCCTACAGGCATTATGTTCAGCACTTAAATTAAGAAATTTAGGCTTACGAGAATATTCTAGATGCACTAATGGTGGAATAAGTAACGATATTTTTGAAAATTGATTACACAAATGTCTCTAAAACTTGTAATGCTTCAGAAATGTATGTTTCTAGCTAGAATCTGAATATTAATCTAGCATTACCTATGGGTTTACACCATTGGCGTGCGGTCATCATCTCCATAAGGTGTGCAGAATTTTATGAATTGTCAGAAAGTTGCTCTTACCGTTAGGCAAAAATACAAAAATTAAATATTTCGGGAAAATTGAAATTTGTGACCGTCCACAGGAAAAGGTACCAAATCTTCACTAGGCATAATTTTCAGTAGATCCGATTTACTAAAAAAAGGT
>JANTOP010032137.1:0-11598 GCA_027564815.1 Symmerus nobilis | reverse complement strand
GGGGGGGGGGGGGGGGGGGGGGGGGGTAGGGGTAAATATCGTGAAATATACCGTCGCGCATTTTATTAATGACCCCTTATCTCAGTTTCTGATTTCACGAAATTATAAAAATCCCATGTTCAAATTACCGGATTTTATCAAATTTTCAAATTTGTTGAAATTTACCGATTTGCTACAATTTCTCGATTTCTTTAATTATTTGTTTATTTTGTTAAATTATCCAATTTTTATAAATTTTTATAAAATCTACCAATTATTTATGGAAAATATTCTGATTTTTTGAAATTTTCTGAAATTCATGGATATTCTTAATGAAATGATATACAAATATTCTTTCATGAAATTTTGCCAATAATTTAATAATTAATTACGTACATTTTAAATTGAAAAATTTTAAATTTTCATGATTTAAAGTTTGTATCAAATTTACAGATTTTCTGCAAATTCTTGAATATTTCAATACCACAAATGAAATTATATTTTTAGTTGTGTTTTAGGACATTATTGTCCTACGACTCATTACTCATACTCAATATTATCCTACCCCGTACTTCTTTCAGGAAAATATTAAGATGCAATCGAAAATACCACCGTCCAGCTCAAAATTTAATTTACCAAATATGAATCCTTATTAAATAAAATTCGTATCTAATCAGCGACGAGACAAAGTTTAACTCTAGGAGATTTTGCACATGTATTTTTTTATCGCAAATATTTAATTAAATTGAGATTTTCTTATTCATAAGACTTTATAAATATGTACATCTAAATTGACTACTCTAATTTTGACCACCTAGCCTTGACACTTACCAACATCTCTATACAAATCAGCATCCTCATCGTATGTCGCGTAATATTGATCGAATTGCTGTTGATTGAAACTCGTCTTACCATTTCCATTCGTTGTGTTGTAATAGTTTCTATTTCCGGTTTCCGGTTTCAATTTCGATGGTTGTTTCGGATTTTGTTGCAGATAAACAGTTGGATTTTGTGACGATGATTCAACCCTAAATAGTAATGTTGCAATTAGAATGAGTTGAAGTTATTTTCCTCTAACAAGGATTATTTGTTAAGAGTCTTAAGAATTCTAAATTAATAAATGGTTGATAGGATATAAATAGGTCGGTCCCATTGGTCGGATTATTTTGGAGAAATTGGTTAATTTTCTATCAATTTTTGTGGTTACCTGTTTGGCAATTTATCGTCCAAGTCATCAGTGTGTTTTTGATTTGTATTATCGTTATTTGTTGTACTTTTACCCAATTTCCATTTCAATTGTCCTCGATTCGGTCTCGGTCTTATCGTAAATACACGTCTTGTCGTCGTTGTAATTGTTGACGGTACCGTTGTTGTTTGTGTCGTACTAAAAGGTTTAATTGTTGTCGACGTAATTGATATATTTGTTTGATGATCTGGAATACGGGTACCATACAATCGGGTTCGTACTGTATAGGGACGTAGCGTTGATCGATTTAAGTACCTGTGTATGTTATTTAACGGTTGTATAGTTTCAAATACATCGGTAGGAAATTTAATTATTGGTGGCGGTGGTTTTCGTTGATACTTAATTCGATACGTGTCTAGAAACGATTGATTGTATCCGGGAGTTACCGATTCTGGTTTTGGAGCCATTGTTTCCGACATTGGAAAGAATTGTGACTTATTAGCCGGTGGTTCTTTTGATTCATAATATTCATCGTCATCATCGTCATAATATTCATATTCACCAGATTGAGATTCGTATGGATCGATCGTGGTACTTGATGGTTTCATACTTGGTTTTGTTTGAAAACTATTTATATAACTTTCATATCCTTTTGGTGATTTGGTTGTAATTTCTACCAAATTTTGAGATTTGTGAGACGTTTGAACTACATTTTCATCATCATCATCATAATATTCTCCAGAATCCGGAGTCGTCGATTGCATATTTAATTTGACTGGCATTTCAAAATTTTTCTTATAGTAATCATAATCGAAAAGATTACCGGAAATGGTACGGTTCATTTTAAAATCTCCTGCCCAAGGACTTTTTGTTGTTGAAGTGGACCGATAATTTGAATGGTACAATGGCATAGAATAATTCGGACCAATGTCCATATTCAATTTGGATTTAATTTGAGTATAGTGTGTTTCACGAATATCATCAACAAATTTATTGAAATCGAAATTTGAACTTTCTGTTGGACGATATGAGTTTCGATATCGATTTTGATTTATTTCATATATTCTCGACTTTGTTGTTATATCCACCGGTTTTACCGTTGGTGTTGAAACATGAGAATTAAATGATTGAGGAAAATATTCTGAATGATTGATTGATTGATTTATTAATCGATACACAGAATTCAAATTGTTTGGTCCAACATTTAAATGGATCACATTTATACTTTCTGGATCGGTAGTTTTGGAATTGTTTAAGGGATTTTGAGTTGAGACTAAATTATTATTAATTGTTGAATAAACGTAATATTCTTTAGGCTTTTCTGTTGGTTCTGTTGAATATAAATTTCTCTCGGTATATAATCCAGTTTTTCTATCATACGGAAGGGATGGAAGTAACGTCGGCCCTACCGGTCTTCTACTATGAAAATTCGATAGAGTTTTATTAGCCTTCTCCTTGACAATATAATATAATTCAGTTTGAGGTGAAATTGGGGATGAAGTAGTCGTCGTCGTAAATCGATTATCATAATAACCTCCCATGGTGCTGAACGGAGAAAAATGACTTTTTGGTGTAACATTATTTGCGTAATGAGCCTCAATTGTTGGTGGTGTCGGGTACGATACTGTTGTTGGCTTAACCCCAACGCTATTACCTATATGAAAGTAAGAGAAATTATCGGGCAGCGAATTATTACTATGATCATCTGCCGGTTGCTCGATTCGATAATTCGGTCTTTTATTATTTTGCAGTAAGTATGGGAAAAATAACGGTGGCGGATGAGTGGTTTGTTGTTGTTTTTGACTAACTTTCCCTGTCACTGGTCGAAAATTACTCGAAATGTAACCATTATTTTGATTTACATACGAATGAGTATTTACATACGGATTATATTTTTCCGATTGTTTCGGATGATTGTTGTCATTCCGAAAATATTGACTAGGTCGATTATTCGATGGTATGGCACCGAATGGATTAAAGCTTGGTAAAAATGGTTGATCTACTTGTGGTGATGTGTATGTGGTTTGATATGTCGGTTGATTGTATTGCCATGTTTTAGTGCGTGACGCTGGGATTGGCGGTGGCCGTAATTGTCGAGACTTTCGATTAGTGTCAGACACTGACAGATCATCATCTGTATCGATTTCAATAGCCGGTGGATCGAGTATCGAATCAGTCAAGTCACGTTTAGGTCGGTTTTTACGTTTTTCATAATAATCTTTTGTCATTTTATTTGTTTTACTGTTTCGGCCGAATCGGTTGTTGGTCAGTTTAAAAGAAAATTGGGTTATTTCGAGTATGTTTTTGTGATTTGTGGTATATTATCTATAGAAGGTTTGTTATCACTTACCTGTGTTGATTCACTTGAGATCCAAATGCGAAGGATCCAATTTTTGTATGAGTTGGTATAGCATTTACGCTTGCTTGTTGAAATATCCCATCGCGATCACGTTGGACCTGACCAACTGTACTTGGTTGACCACGGTACACTCGCTGTTGACGATCTGATTCTTCTTCTTCAACAGGCGGAAGACTATCATCAGTTTCAGCGTATAACTATGAATTAAATTAAACAAGAAATTTTATATAAAACAAGTTCAGGCATTGGCGTGCAGTCTAATGAGCAGAAGGCGTAGAACACACCTGAAATATCAACCAAATCGTAATAAATTTTTATTGATAATTATTTTATTTAATAACTTTAACAATAATCATCAAGCTTATTCAAAGCTTTTAATTAAAATATAATTATATTTTATTCATTATCAAATCTAATTCATCTCCCGATAAATAAATTTTAATTAAATCGGAAAATTTCGTTAAAGAGCTTTATATGTGCTTTCAATGAGCTTTCGACATTTTTGAAGCATGCTTTTTGGCGAAAATTGGAAATTTCAGGAAAGGACCGATGTCTATATTGAAAATAGATTGAGTTCTAAACGTAAAGCTTTTTTTGAGCTTTTTTTGAGATAGTTTTTACCGAAAATTTCATATTTTACCTAAATATAATGAATCATATAAAAATTACATTCCAAATTATATAAAATGACATTTTAATTTTAAGCTTTAAATAAGCTTACGAGATTTTTAAAGGTTTATTTTGGATAAAGCAGAAATGTCGTAAGTGGGCCGTTATCTGGATATAAAATAGGTTTTTAAACGTAAAAAATTAAGATCGAAACTTAGAGCTTTCGTTGAGCTTTTAATAGTTTCGATAAGCTTTTTCTGCGAAAATTTCATACTTTATTTAAATTTAATGAGTGGTATAAAAATTCGATTCCAAATTATGTAAAAAGACTTTTGAATTTTTAAGCTTTCAATGAGCTTTCGAGATTTTTGAAACTTTTTTTGAGAAAATTTGAAATTTCGCTAAAGTACCGTTATCTGAATAGTATATTAAATAGATTTTAAATCGTAAAAAATAAGATTTTGAAAATAAAGCTTTCTTTGAGCTTTTAAGTTTTTTCATAGCTTTTGTACGAAAAGTTTAATTTTGATATTTTTGTATTTTTTCTCAACTAATTTACAAACTTCCTGCGTCATTACATTTTTTTGGATCCGATGAAAATAACCGGAAAATCTGGATCAAATGTCGCAATATCCGATATTCAAATTTCTCGATGCAAAATCCTTTACGAATTTCTGATATTTCCTAGATAAATTTCTACTTTTCTGAAATTTTTACGTAACTTTCTGCGTTTTTATATTTTTTCCGGCACAGGAAAATATAAAATTCTGCACACCTTATGGAGATGTTAACTGCACGCTAATGAGTTCAGGGTATTCTTATAGCAAGTAGAAGGTAACTGTTATCTGCGTTTATACAACAGATCTAAGAAGTTAAACATTAATTTTTGAGGAGCAAAAATTACCTTGGCAATATCGGCTTGCTCAAATGGTTTCGGTTGGCCTCTTGAAGTAATAATTGGATTTGGTGCTATCCGCAGTTCAGGAGGCGGTGGTATATGACGTAAATTGCTCTGTTGTTGTTGTTGTTGTTGGTGCTGTTGTTGTGGTTGTTGTTGTTGTTGTTGTTGTTGGGGTTGAACAACCTGAGTCAAATGTTGTTGATGTTGTTGTGATTGGCCCGAACCGGACGGTAACGATGAAAATCTAAATTTCTGTGATTGTGGTTGTCGCGGTTGAACGTCACGACCCGATGCTGATGATGCAACATGTTCAACCTGTAACGCTGCACAGCCAACATTTCGTGGCCAGTCGCATGTTTGTAGTTCGTGACTATACATTAAGCCGCCCGTACAACTTTCGAGCAGGGCACCACCAAACACGCACACATAATACATGGTACAATCGCTCGGATGTGGATAATATCCGAACTCTTCGGGACAATCAAAATTCACATCCACATTTGATGGTGCTTTATTTGAATTTATACCCAATGATTTTGCGGTGGTTTGCCGTCGCTGTGCAATTGTATTATCTGGAAATTAATGTGAGAGGTGATTAATTTGGCCTACAATTGTGATCAACGATGACATACATTTATTAATAATAATTAATTAATGAAAACATTTTTTTTGAGATCGTTACAGATTTTTTTAAAAGATAATGTTTAAACATTAAAATCGATTATATCATAGACATATAAGTCAATTAATTAATTTTTTGTTTGCGATGTTAATTGTCCGGTATTACATATTTATTAGTATCAATAAGTTAGTTTTTTTGTTGACCAAAATTGGTTAAAAACAAATAAATTTATAATTACTAGTAAATTTGAAATAATAAATAAAAATCAAATAATACTTATAGATTTGGGTTGAAAACTATTAGAATAGCTGCATATTGAATATAGCTCGGAATGGAATAGGCTCTGCTATAACTAGTATGTTTGCATATATGGTTAATCGAAGTGTATGTGAAGAGAAAAGCCCTCAACTATGTAGATGGCGATGAGCTCTGACCATTTATCGGTCTGCCAATTGTACCAGATTACAATTCTCACTGCTCAATTACAAAATCGATTTTGATCGATGAAATTTGATTAAAACCTTCATCTGAGGTTGGCAACCATACACCACAAGATACCCAGTATAACATAGATGGAAAAATGTATAACAGATAATACATAATAAATATGTAATTGATAATATTTCTTTTTATTCATTTTTTTATTTCACTTGTCGGAATTTATAGTTCATTTTTTATTTTATGTAATATTAATATCTATTTATAATAAAGATATATTTGTAAGACAATTATAAAATTATGTAATAAAATTGTTGATATATAAATTGTACGCCCATCTTTCTAAATTGTTAAAAAATAATATTTCTATCGAAATAGTTTTCAGGTTTGTTTCTACTCCAAACATGTTCGACTCTAATGAATTCCAGCCATTACACCTCAATTAATGTAAGCACTGTTTCACACGTTTTAATGTCGATTCTCTACTATCAAATTGATACATTCCATGATTAATCGTGAGCTAATGTTACTGTTACACAGTTAAATTATGTTAAGCAGAATTGATACACAGAGTATGTTATATTCTGCGCCGGGATTACTGTACTATGTTTATTACAGAACCATCAAGAAATTATATATCCAACGAATCTTTTGTTGATCATATAATCTGGAATTCTCTCTGTTAAAATATGATAAAAGTAATAAATCATTTCATTTAATCGCGTTACCTGTCATAACTAGATTTATGCGATCGCCCTTTCCTTTCCAAAAGCCGTATGTAAACCTACCTTTAGGCTAATAAATTAATAAGTAATAAACCCATTATAACAAATGGGATTGAAATGTTTCGTTACAGTCGTGTTTAATATAAAAATAAATATCTTCAGAGACAATAATGAAATGCTTTCGTAATTTGTAATGCTAAGAGTTATCAACTTGTTTTTGTAAAATATTTAATTGTATGTAGTATTGTTGTCAAGTTGTACTAGTCCCCGACACTGATAAATAGGGCATGACAAAGTTATTTGCGTAGGTATGTATGACATTGAGAATGTACATCCTAGACTACATTATCATCACCTTTCATTTCAAAAAATCTTTTCGATATAACAGTGGAAATGGTTAATTAAAATGTCATAAGTCTACGAAAAAAGGTAATAAATTTTATATTAGGACATCATTATTATTCAATTCTGTGATATTATTCAAATATTTGAGGAAACGCTAAAAAAATTCCCACGGCTATGCGATCATTACACAATTCGATATTATGTTATCTTATCCTTACGGTGTTTCTCTCATATCAGTTTTTTAATGAGTTTACATTTGCGTTACTTAATAACCAGGGCCGTCGAGAGGGGGTGGGAAAGGGGGGAAACCCCCCGGACCCGGGTTTCTAAAGGGGCCTGGGAATTTTCATATTTCTCTGCTTAAATATTAGACAATTTTTCTGTTAAAAACATTAAATTATTTAAATTAAATTAAATTATTTAGAAAAGTCGAAAATTCTTTAATGCCCCCACTTAAGAAATCAGCATGTTATTTTATCAGATCATATTTTACGATAGCTTTAATTTTTTATGTCTTGTATGTGGACCCACAAGTGTTCAGTCCCGGGCCCGAATTTCTTTTCGACGACCCTGTTAATAACCCATCCTAATTGTCACTGGGAACTCTTATATAAAGAATTAAATGAAGACTTAGAAAAATACAGATATTGCTCAAAATCCACACCAAAAATATTCCATCTACCTAACTGTGAGTAAAATTATTTCAATTGGGAATAGATGTCGGTTAGGGTTCAGAATGTTTTCAAACATAACGGAACTATCAACTCACAATGTCATATGTCAAATGATCGCTTAATAGACGAATAATTAATAAAAATCTGAATGTTTATTAAAAATTCTAAAATTCCGATTTTAGGATTGGTAAATTTTATATAAATCCGAGACTTCGAGAAATCAGAAAATATTTTGAAAATCAGAAAATGTCATGAATATTGACAAATTATGAGGGAACATCCGATTATACAGAGGAAAAAAGAGGTAGATTTATAATAATATAATAAAGAAATTTGTCAGCATTCCACAATATGTGATGTTCCATAGGAATAGGGACCTTATCTTCCGAGAACCAAAATCCGGTATTTTGTATTTCCTATTAAAATTACACATTATTCTCAATAAAATGACACCTCAATCACTAGAAAATTCGAAAAATTTGCTCAGTTATAGCATTTTGAAATTGTAATATGAAAATTCCAAGTTTTGAGATATCGAGGTTCAAAGTTTGGCAAGTTTTACGATGTTTTCCTGACATATAACAAACGAGTTAAGAAACGCACGTCACCATTTCTTATAGGATTTTTTGTGTAGATTTCAAATTTAAAAAAAATTATTCTAACGATCGTCGTTTTATTGCTATAAAAAAAAAACTGAAATGTGGTCTGGAAAACTGCAATTCTACAAAAGGAACTCAAATTTTTATTATGTATTGCAATTGTAATTGTTTTAATTATGTAATTATTTATTAAAAAACAAGTTCCAAGACTAACAAAAATTAAAAGGGATCAACTTCCCCATATGGGTAATTCCAGCGTTGGTTATGTTACATTTAAACGTTTTCTCACATGTTATTTGCGTTTAAATATTTTACTTGACACGCACAAAGTTGGTGTCAGTCTCTTCCAATTCGATGGCAAATTTGAGAAACATTTCCGTTGGTTATGTTACAGTAAATAGACAAACAATTTGTAAACATTTATATTATTGTCAAACTCTACCCTGTTGAATACTTCTCAAATAAAGTTTGATTTTCTAATTTGTGCCTAAGGTTCATATAGTATTAAATAAATAATAATTTTATGAAATAAAAAGTTAAATTAAAATTTTTCAGTAATTTTGTTCGTTGGTTATGTTACAATAACGTTGGTTACGTTACATGCGTGCAAAATGTGGAAAGGAAATCAATTGGCATAAATCGTAGAGTAGCATAAGATATACATAGTCATGGTTTTGATAGAGATTATGAATGGTGCTCTGAAATTTAGCACAGTATTTCGAACCAAATGTAATCAATAAACAAATAAACAACAATACATATGGCAAAGTTTTACCTTGCATTCTCAAAGGATTTTAAATTTTTGCATACCGTGCAATTATAAGCCATAATTCTTAGACAACTAACTGGTAAATTGATTGACTGATTGATTATAAAAATTATTTTTTTAAACATTTAAACATAGTTCTAACGAATGCATAAATAATCTATGTTATGATATTTTGATTTTTATTTTTATATGTCTCGAATTAGCTGATGAAATATTTTATGGAAGATAAGGTCACTTCTTTGAAGTGGTAGAGGTTGCGGAAAATCTTTTTTTTTGTATTGCTGAATTAATAATTGACATAAAATTGATTGTATAATGCTCAGAACATGTCTGGGCATGTAAACCATGCCCAACTATGTAATCAACCTAAACATGAAAACCGATAAAATTTGCCCAAACGCTTATTTTTAGCTCAACTGAAAATTTGGTTTGGGAAGATGAGGTCCCTTTTCCTATGGAACAACACACATGTATATTTTCGAATAAAACATAAAATATTTTGATAAAATCGAGCAAATACTTTTTGAGATAATAATTCCAAAAATTCACCTACTTTCTTCCCTGTCTACTCGGATGTTCTCCATTAGATCCAGCAAATATTAGAAAATGTTTACATGATTTTGAAAATTAAATTCTAAAATTTAGTTCTATGTAATTATGTATTTAATAGATTAGTTTAACAAATTGAATAAAATCCTAAAAATCTAAAAATATCGCAAAAATAATTAGTTGGATTTCATGAAAATCGTAAATTCTGAAAATTGTCATGAAACAAGAGGCTTTCATAAAATTAAGAATAGTTGAATTGTGAAAACAGGCAATTTGCTCGGTTATTCAATAATTCCAAATTTATTCGATATCGGAAATGATAAAAATTAGAAAACTTTATGACAAAAAAAAATTTCATGGATATCGAATACGTGATAACAAATCGGGAATTTCACGAGAAAATTTTTATAAAATCCTACAAAATCAAGTAGAATTTATAATTCATAAATTGGGAAAGAATTTATATATCGACGATGATGATAAGACCAACTACCAGTCAAATAGTAATTTATCTGCTCATCAATGTATATTTATTAAATCTATATTATCATAATGTATGCGAATTCAGAGGAAAAGTTCACAACTTTAACATGTCTTTATCTTCTCGCAATCGCAAAATTTAGTAAGTACAAATATTGAAGCTAATTATTTTTATGATTTTTTTCGAAATTTATAAGGTTAATAAAACTTTCTCATTATTGAGAATATTTAAAGATTTTTGCATGGCTGTTGAGGAATATTGGCTACCGAAATTTTTTTGCGAATATCTCGAATTTGTACTAATAGAGATGGTAGCCAGTTATGTGATGAAGGTGTGATCGGTTAACCTTTGTAATACCAGGTGACTTTTTTTACATATTATACCAGGTGGGGTCCCTGTGCGACCCCACGCGAAATTTGATTTAAATAAAATATTTAATGTAAATATCAATATTTTTTATTTTGCATAATTTTTCATTTTTATTTAGTAATAATGATATATGTAATATTTAATTATATTAAGGCTTTCCTTCCCCAAGTTTATTTATAAAAAAGTTTCTCTTGCAACAAATAGTTTTCTTCCAGTTCGGGTTCTTATAGATGAAAAGAACAAATGCATTTCGTGCAGCGATATATCCAATATATTCATAAATAATCGCAAGGAATATACAAATACATGAATATTTTCGAATTAACTTATCATCTGTAAGCTGTAACCTTTTAGTTGCGATTATAACGTGTTACTATTGACACCACTTATAAAAACACAGCTAATTTTTTGTTTTATATTTTACTAATGGCGCTACTATTTTAAAGATCATGCATTAATTAACTGGTTGGGTTCCCTACATATTTTTGCTCTCTATTTCAGAAAATTTAAAAGCGGGATGGTGAAGCCAAAGCCAAGAAAAACTAATAAGGAGAATATTCCAACATCTATTTCTTTGGAAGAATTAGCAAAAGTTGTTGAGTTAGAACGGTCCGTCCGATACGTCGCAAATGAGTATGGCATTTGTCGCATATCGCATCAGAGATTTGTTCACAAACAGTTGAACAAACAAACTGCTACTACATATTGGCTATCGTCCACACAACGAGATTTTCTCGGAGAGTCAAGACAAATTTTTGGTAGATTATTGCATTGTTACATCAAAACTATATTACGGCACGACAAAACATTTGCGCATATTCGCTTACCAATTTGCGAAAACAAACAATCTGAATTTTCCAGAACAGTGGAATCTTACAGAACTCGCTAGTACAGCATTGTATATTGCATTCATAATAGAGATGCAAAGTTTAGTTACTTTTCGGATCCGAGTACCCGGATCCGTTTAACTATAAGTACTCGTTACATTGTATT
>JANTOP010032126.1:0-11599 GCA_027564815.1 Symmerus nobilis | reverse complement strand
TTATTGTAGTCTTCTTTTTATCAGAAAAATTTTCTAATATTTAAGCAGAAAAATATGAAAATTTCCGGGCCCCTTTAAAAATCCGGGCCCGGGGGGTTTCCCCCCTTTCCCACCCTCCTCTCGGCGGCCCTGAATAGAGAAATATTATTAACAAAATCGTAACCAATTTCTATTGCTGTAAACGGCTAATCCAAATCTAGCCTACGATATTTTGAACTTTATTTTTCATCCAATAATTTAAAATATGGGAAATGTAAGTTTATCCGAAAAAGTTATAAGAAAGTTTCGAAACTCAGCGAAATCTCTTAATTAAAATTAGTCAGAATATGTGATGAAATCGAAAGCGCTAAGAAAGCTTTATATTTAGGATTTAAATATTCAATGACCTCCCAAGATATTTGAAATATTTTTTCTTATCTCGATCTGGATAGAGAATAGATTTTAAAACTTAATGAATTAAGTATGAAACTTCGAGCTTTCGAGATTTTTGAAGCTTTTTCGGTGAAATTTGTAATTTCGTAAAAGTTCCGTTATTTAGATGGAAAATATCAGAATTTAAAAAGTAAAAAATTAAGTTCGAATTTTAAAGCTTTTTTTGAGCTTACCATGGTTTGAGACAGATTTTGGCGAAAATCTTATATTTTATCGAAATAAAATTGGATTCCAAATTATATAAAATGACATTTTAATTTGAAGCTTTCAATGAACTTTCGGGATTGTTGAAGCTTAATCTTCAACTTTCGTTAAGGGACATTTATATGGATAGCAAATAGATTTTAAAGTGTTTAAAATTAAGTACGAAACTTAGAGTTTTCATTAAGCTTTTAATAGTTTGGATACGCTTTCCGCGAAAATTCCGTATTTCAATCCATATCAAATGAACCGTATAACAATTTCTAAGATATAAAATATATCTTATGAATTTCCGTATAACAGATTCTTTTCTTTTCGGCCGAAGAAAATATGCAGTATTCACTCTAGTAATAGCAACATAACAATAAGGCTGTAATATTTTGTTAAGGGGTCATAAAATTCTGCAGATCTTATGGAGATGTTGACCGCACGCCACTGAGTAGATGTACTTATAAAAATATCCGAATCAGACAATTTTTATAAATTTCCTATTTTTTTTTCTTAAATTTTCAGATTTCTAATTTTTACGAATTTTGGGAATTTTCAACAAATTTTAAATTTCAAACTATCCCGAAATTTTCGGAGATTTATACAATAGAAATTCCATTAAATTGTCCGATTGTTATAAAATATCCGTTTACTTATCACATTTTCCAGCATCTTCCAAATACTTTGGAAAAATAATCGGTAAGAGGTAAGAAAAATAATCGAAAGTTCGAAGAAACATTGGTGCAAAATAGAGAAAACCAAATTGTTTCTGGCATGACTAAAGGCGATATATGATATGGTATGGTATTTCCTGCTCTATTAGAACCTAACCCTGTATTTTTAGAAATAGATAAATATCTTAACTTTAATGAAAGAAATTAACAAGAAATAAATTATATAAAATGTAATTTATTTTATTTTCTTTTGCAATTTTATTCCTAATAAAATTGATAACTAAGCTCGTCAAAAAATTATTATAATTATATCAGAAGAAACAATTGAAATAATTTCAAATCGTTCCGGTTTAACAACAAAGATTCTTCTCAGCAATTAGAAAACAAAATTTTATATAATTAAAACACAGATTTACACAATTAAAAAAAACGAATGAGCGAGGATGAGCGATTGGAAAAGTAACTCAACGAACTTTTACAGATTTGTAGCTAACCGAAACAAAATAAATTTGTCGGTATGTGAATACAGATATTTAGAAAACAATATTATAATTGTATAAGTTGCAGTATTAACTTAAGGGCAGTCAAAGATATGTAATATAAATGTATAATAAGGGGATAACAATAAATCGAAAAAATTACTAAATATTAAGAGTTAAAAGTAGATTATTTAAGATAAATATTAATATAATTTAAGCTTATTTGTTGTCATTTTTGTGGAAATGAGAAATGCTTTTCATACATGTAGAATAGATGATCAAAATTTTTTTTTAAACATTTAAACTTATAAACATTGTTTAACTTAGTAGAAAAATATTGTATATTTCTATATAATTAATTATTATTACCAATAAGACCTCTTTCTTTTCCTCCTTCCCTTTTAATCAATTTTAGAATTTTTAATTTTTATCTTAATTCAATAATTTCAAATAATAGTCACAAACCGGACTGTCTATATTATTCATGTTCGTATTTTGAGTGGATGGTGGGGGCGGTGGTCTCTAAATCTTAGGTCTACCTAACTCTCTACTAGTCTATTTTTGCTTACATTCCTTATTTGTTAATTGCTCGATAAATTCTTGTAACGGTGCCAATTCCCTAGCATCGATCAGACTAAATTCCTGCACAAAAAATATAAAATGTTTAAATGATGTGTTTAGATGGGCCTCCTCACCCAACCGGACCACCCCTTCAAAATGTTGATGGTAAATGTGTGCGTACACCCGAAACAATCGCTTCAGTATTGTTTTAGCGATGGCGAGAAAATTTTTCGGAAATGGTACACCGATTTTGGATGGGAATAGCGTTTCATCGTCCAATTGATCCTGCACCCAGGTCATTAAGTAATCTATATATTTCGGTGCACTACATTTTATTGGTTTCTTTACCGTTTGACCGTCGGCCCAATGGTATTCATATTTCGGACCGGCTGACATTATTGCGCATGTATCTTCAGTACAAAATTCTGTTATCGTTCCGTACAACATGTTTATTTGATTGAAAAAATCAACGGCTACAAAACGGAAGAACAATTAAACGGATATGAAAGTATAATAATTTATTAACTTACTGTTCACAGCTACCCATTCATTGAGATCTTCGCCATCGGGTAAAGCGACCGCATTCCTTAAATTACCAGATCCAAGTGTAGCGGCCGCATGTTTCATTAAATCATATTGATGTGTCCCTTCTGGGATATTCTTTTTTGGCTTAAATGTTTTGCTTGATCGAGATCCGCTAAATTGGAGGGGCGAGAGACATAATAAATAAATTTGCTGGATGTGATTGAGATTAATTGGGATTGGCATCACGCCATTTAGAAAAACAAGTCGTTTATTAGCTGGCCGGGTAGCCATAGCCTTTTTCTGATTAATAACCCATGTGGAACCGATAAAAAAATTCATTTCTCGCTTTGATTCCTCTACACTTCTACAATCGATTTATGGTATGACGTCAATGAAAACACGACATCGGATATAAATAAGCCACAATTAATAATTAAATTTAATGAAAATACATTTTCTCGGATTAAAAATCCTTTCGAATTTTCACAGATTATCGATTTAAAATTTTTCCGGATTTTTCTTAGGTAGACGTAACCAGAAAACCTAAAACTTTGGATGGAATATTGTGGATTATCCGACTTTAAACGGAGAGCCATAATAGACCACACTAAACATATTATGATGTCGCAATCATAAAATTTCTATTTTTAATCAAAACAAAATTTAATAATTAAGAAATGAAAATTATGAAATTTAATGATATTTCGAATATTTCTCTTCACGAATATTTTTTTAAACTTACAAAAGAAAGCTCATTTCTAATCTTCTTGGTCGTTCTGGATAATTATTTTATTATTTCCGCTGGTCCTTCAAAATAACAAGTTGAACTCCGAATGTTTATCGTCGAAACGCAAATCAAATGTTTACTTTCTTCTTTTTCCAAATATCGATTTCAACATAAAATAAATAAATTAAAAATAAAACTGGTGAATCCAACAAATCGAAACCAACAAAACAAATTGTCTTTTTCTTTCTATTATTTTTGAATTGTTAAAACAAAAATATAAAGAGAAATAGAAACGTCAAGTTGTCCAGCCTCACGCACCTCACGCACTATCTCAATAAGACGATAATGGTATCGGAACTTTTGGATCCAATTTGAGAGTTTTCTGGTAGTAGCATTTATTGAAGATGGACAGGAGGGTGTTCGGAAACTAAACATTCAATTCAGTGTTGTAATGTCATTGTAAAGAGGAGAAAATATAATGTAGAAAATTGTTAACCTTAAGTGTGTTCGTTTGTTTATAAGTATCTGAACAGTACATAAATAATAAATATACATCAATACAAAATGCTTTATATCCATTATATCACAAGTGGTTTGTGATGCAAAAATGCAGTTTTTAACTGTTACGTAGATGGACCTAGTTCTGTTTCCGATATATTGTATTAATTTTCAAAAATTCAACTCTACATCGAGGTGCCATTTCCGACATACAGGTCATATTTTCCATATGAAAATTTTCCAAACAAGGTATATCTGAGAATAGAGAGTATTTAAGGGCTTACTTCTAGTCATGCGGTCGAAAAAAAGCGATTTTTTTATTAATTTATTTCAACTATATGTAATTATAAATATTTTGAATTACTATTTGTACATAAAAGAGTAACTTATAAAGAACATATTTTATATTTTTTCAAATAAAATATGTCATGAATTATTTGGTTGCCAGCAGTTTTTCGGAGAAGGTTTAGGTAAAAAGTTACTTTGCGGAGCGTAACATAACTCATCACAGCGTTATCTGAAATTAAAAAACTAAAGAGATTCTGTTAATAGATGAATTTCTCTCGGGATTGAACGAATTTATTTTAAAAAATATTAAGTTTTGAATTTTTAGTGCGGTTTTAAAAAAAAATATTATGATTTACCCTAAAATTAACATTATAAATGGCGCGTTAAATAGACTTTAAACAAAAAAAATGAAAAATTATTCGTTCAATCCCAAGAGAAATTCATCTATTAACAGAATCTTTTTGGTTTAATAATTTCGGATAACGCTGTGATGAGACATGATACGCACCGCAAAGTAACTTTTTTTTTAAACCTTCTCCAAAAAACTGCTGGCAACCACATAATTCGTTATATTTTTTTTCTGAAAAAATATAAAATATGTTCTTTATAAGTTACTCTTTTATGTACAAATAGTAGGTAATTAAAAATATTAATAATTACATATAGTTGAAATAAATTAATAAAAAAATTGTTTTTTTTCGACCGCATGACTAGAAGTAAGCCCTTAAGAGAAATGTCTTATTTCACTTTTGGCTGGTAACAGCCAATGTTGAAATCCTATTTTTGGAATATTTTTTTTTTCAATCAAAATTTGTTAGAATACCACACGATTTTCTGAATGTTTATCTAAAAATATTTTTTGATTTTTACAACTCTAGTTCCAGTAGTTTGGTATGGGTTTTGTCTCGAATTTTTATAAGATCGTGTAATGCCTATTATTTCGTTAAATATTTGACAGTTGAACTTTCTTATTTGCTTTAGACTGCAGATAAATACGACAAAATACGACGCTGGCTGTTAAACTGGCTGCAAAAACTTTAAACAAATATAATAAATGATAGAAGAAAATCAAAGTCAATTTCATGAACTTTTGTTTGCTTAATTAGGGAGAAATGGATATAGTTTGAATTGGATAAATGGACATTTACATCAGTTTAAATTGTAAATAATTGTACATCATTCAATTGTCAAAAAAATATTAAAACTTAGCCGACCTATAACGCTGACAAAGTTTGACAGCGAAGATAAGGAAATAAAGCTGACGGAATTTGGCCTAATTGGCTTAGCCTAAACGGTTCAGGTGTCTGCTGCAACTGAACGGACGAGAAGTTGTAAAAAATATCTATCGGTAATGAAAATAAAATAATTAATTTTCCACCCGTAATTAGTTTATAAGCAAAATCCAATTGTAAATTGGAGGATTCGACTAGGGGAGATTAATTCCTTAATTTGTATTATTTGGACGTTTAATTAAAACATTAAAAGTAATTGTTTTCTGCCATTTAGAAATCATATTTCGTTTCAGGTTATGTAAACATTTTCCAAAAAAAATCCATTTGAGGTCATTTTATGAAGTGTTTTTTTTATTAAATGATCGATTAATTGTATTATCCCAATTTTTAGATGTTCAACATACAGAGAATCACCATTGGATTAGGCAGACGAATATTTATTAGGCAATTAAATGGGACCCCGGCATCAGCGGCGACCAAAGCATTAGAGAGTAGTAACGATGCAAAATCAGATGATCAGAAGAATGTGACATCTGTGCCCGGAATAGCTATACCCAAAGATAGTATCAGCAAGAGTAAAAGTGGGTAAATTCAGGTTAAATGATTCTTCTTACATTCTCTCTTGTAATATTTCTCAGATAGTTTAGTGGCGGCTGCTTTCAAGTCGCTGAGAAATGAGACAGACGACATTTCTATAGAAAACAATACAATTCTGGTTCCTGAAATCGATGACCGAATTATTAATGCAAAGACCGTTAATGGACTATTAACTATATCGGAAATACATGGACCGTTAGAAAGAAAACAAGCGTTAAAGGTTTGTGTTCCATCGCATGTTTTAAAAGTTTACATCTAATCACCATTGTAGATTGTTTCGATTTTGGCTGAATGGAGTTCAATACAACGTGCGAAATTATCTGAGTTCGAAAACGATCCACGTTTTATTAAACTTTGTCGCATACTGGGCCGAGCTGTTGTAAAATCGAAAGAAACAACTCTGGTCGTCGATAAGGTGGCCAAGTTTCGTACGGACGATTTAAATACGGTACTGGGTGTAGCTGGTGACGATGAAGCAGCAAAATTAGTAGCGAGCATAAGTTTAAATCAAATGGTGAAAGTAATGTCACAATTGGCGGCAAAAAAACGAAGAAGTACACCGCTGCTACGAGCGCTGGCATATAACATTAGCAGCAATACGGATAATTTAAATTTGAAGGAATGTGCTGATCTCTTGTATGCGATGGCTGTTTTAAACTTTCCCGATGCCGTATTGATCGCTCGAATTGGTATCGATATACAAACGGGACTGACAATGAACACAAATAAACCAGCTGCCGTTGGATCGATTATCACCAGTTTGGGATTGTTAAAATTTAGAGATTGCGGTAGATTTCATTACATAAATTAAATAAACTTCATTCGATAACTTATTTCTTGTAGATGTTCTGGAAAATCTCGTCGATTGGATAATAAATCACCATGAGATCTGTAGACCTCAAGATATTTCATCATTATTTTTAACGTTGGCGATTTTAAATTATCCAATAAGTAATTCGGAACAATTAAAAACGAAATTGGTGAATAGTGTGACGCAGAGGGATTTTCAAAAGGAAATTGATTGGCTTAATCATGTCTGGGCATTGGTTGTACTAGATTTTGCTACACCAGCTCACATACAATCGATTTTACGGTAATTACAATTATATTGGCAATGTAGTTTACGTCATCATTACTATTTGTTTTTTAGAAGCGAATTTCTACAAGCATTGGCTGCTGAACGGGGACCAGAATTATCGCCAACTATTAAAATGAAAATATTAAATATAAATGCGGCTTCCAAACATTTAATATCAGATTTTAAGGGGCCACAGTTACCGTCCGACAGTCCCATTTACAATTTACAACTGGTACCCAATAAAAATAAGCAAGTGCTTATTGCTGCTTTATTGGATTCGTTAAAAAGTCTTTTCTCAACTCCCACTTACGTTCGAGTCAATCATGACACGAAAATGGGATTTACAATTGGTATGTTTCGTCAAATTAATTTTTATTATTAATTACGTTGATTAATTTATTTTAGATGCCGAATGTGTATTGGATAGTAAACTGAATCCGTTGTCGGTGGATAAGGAGCATAAGAATGCTACAAGGTAAGTAGTTCTTGTGAAAACTGCACGATTTAGTCATTAGTACCTAAGTCTTCCAAAGATAATTAGAAATGATAATTTTTCCATCCAATTTAGATTGGCAATGATGGTTTTAGATTTTCATGATATGTGTCAGGGTGCCAGTCAACAGCCAACTGGTATAACAACACTTAGCCACCGGCTATTACAATCAATAGGCTATAAAGTGTTAATTGTACCATACAATGAGTTTAATGGCAGTGAAAAATTACTTAAACGAGTACAGTATTTGGAAAGTAAAATTAAATCGATTGTGAATAGGAAGTGAGAAATGAACGAACATCCATATTGGTGTGTACTAATCTGTCAATAAATTAATGTTATTAATTAAATTAAAACATTTTAGTCAAATATAATTTGAATTTAATATTTAGATCGTTTTCCCATCTAATCCCACATTTTCCCATTCACCAGATTCAACAAAATCAAAATCAACGTTCGCTAATTGCTTAAATGTCAATTTTTCTTGTAAATGCTTGTATTCGATATTTTTACGTATATAATCGCTGTACACTTTCTCGACTTCATTAAATTTTAAATGAGTTTGTGCTTCCGAATCGGTTAGCAGAACGCAATTCCAAGGAGACCAATCATCTCCATTATTCCACCGAGGTAATCTATGTTAAGGAATTAAAATAATTAATTATTATTAAGTTAATTTTAGGAGGACACTACCTCAACTCTTTTCTAATATCATTTTGACTCAGTATAGAATGTCCATGCCAAATATTTTCTACAATTCGTTCAATATCTTCTGCTTGAATGATAAAAGCAATCGATGAGAGAGCAGATCGTTTTCGTTCCCCACGACGAATCGATCGTAACATTTGCTTGTAAATTGATATGTCAACTGGCGGTAACTACATATTAATGATAAGAGTTTACCTTCCTTATCTCAATAAATTAAATTTTTTTGCTTACCCTTAAACAAGCACAGTACTGGCATGTATTAACAACAGCTAGTCGAGCATGTATCTCAAATTCTTTAATATGTCGGATAATATGACATTTATCGCACATTCGTTTTTCATTATTTTCCGGATCCACTACCTCCAGTTCTTTAATTAGATCAAGGAATAATGGAAGTTGTCGTTTTCTTAACATATCCATAGATTCATTATTGATTTGGTTATCCAGAAGTTCCCTCTCTCTGTCAAGCAAGGATCTTAACTAAAAATATTATAGTTAAATTTACCAAACGAATTTTATCTAACATAGATTTTACCTCGCTAACAACTTTCTGGTTTGTTTGGTCTTTCAGAATGTTCGAAATTTCATCGATTAAATTTAATCTGGTACTTTTATTTGTTGACTTCTTAAGCTCTTCATAAATGTTAGTCATAAAACGTATTTTCTGCGTCCGTAGAGTATCCATTGCACATACAATGTCTGCAACGCAATAAAAGGTATTTAATTAGCTAGATGGCCTACAAACGAAAACGGGCAGTTCGTCAAAATTAGGAAAAATTGCTATCCATTAACTATCCCTTTTGAATAATTATTTATTTAATGCAGGGTGGGGGGGAATATGAAAACGCAGAATTGTTCCCAAATAAATAATCAAAAAATTAATTTCTCAAAATTTTGGAAAATCTGTGATTCCCTGGAAAATTTTAAATTCAAAAATTTCAGTTAATTTAGGGGATGGCATATTTACCGCGGAAAATCAACAATTTGACTGATTTTTATTCAGTTTTCTGAATGTTTTACTGAATTAAATGAAATTGATTTATTCTTACTTCGATATCCGATCCATTTAATTGGCTCTCCAATTTTTTGCAAATGTTTCGATATTCGTACTTCATTAAGATGCTTCACTAATTGTGCACGCTTATTTTCAATAGCATTTAATAATTCAATTTCTTTGTCGAGGACACCGTGTAATTCTGCTATACGGGGCCCATCCGAATACATTTCATTAATACGATTTATCTATATTATTAAGGAAAATTATATTTGATATAAAATCCATAATCTCATTTGATTTTGTTAAATTTAAGTTTGATACTCTACTTCATCTTGCTTCCATTTATGCACTTGAGCATGTAATATATTAAAATCCTGTCTAGTTTTTGGATACGATTTCGTTATACATTCATTTATGAATGTATTCATAAATTGAGTTTTACGTGCTTCATCACGCCGCTCCTGCTCAGCTACAATGGCTCTCCATTTAGCTGCTGAGTCCTTAATAAATTTTCGCAATAAGTACCGGCGAAAGGCTCTTTGAATAATTTTAATTTTTTGAATTTTATTAAGTCGTCTTTCCATATCAAAATGTGTCTCGTATGGTTGCGGTTCTATATTGTAATCGGCCACATTTGGAACATATATTAATTTTCGAGCTTCACCGAAAGCTTGAGATGCCCGACTATAATCGGTATCCTAATGTATAAATAATATTATTTAGAATAAATTTTTAATCAAAAATTTGGGTTAATACATCCTGAGAATCTTTTAAGGAAACAGTCTGCGTTCCTTCGGATACAATACCATCCCATTTAATATTTTCGAAGGCGGGTCCCGTTTGTGTGATCGTATTGTGAAATTCAATCCCTTTGAAAAGAATGTTTAATTTCTTATTATAAATATTTCGTTATCTTAATACTGTACCTGTTTCATTATTAACATACCCTCCCAAAAATGGCTTCGTTATTGGTTGATTAACAATTTCTACAACGATCCTCTTTCCAACTACTTCCGGATTCCCTTCCTCACTATCGATTGGTATGTGAACAGAAATAAAATCGGGTAGTTGACATTGACTAAAAATGTATTAAAATAATTTATTTTCGGACCAATACACATTACAGCAGATTTAAGTATACTTAAAATAGACATCTGTATCCAAAATAATTTTCTTTAAATTATTCTCATCGGAATTGTATTCGTGAGCCAATGAATTAAGTACCAAATCAAATTCGGTTATGCCACAATCCTTACGTCCTAATTCAGCTAATAAAACATTTCTACCGATATCCTTACCATTTTGTTGAATACTTAAATATTTTGAATCCAACTTAAATTTGGTGGCGTTATCGTTTTTTACTTTACTAATTGTTAGTAAGTTTGAATATTTTTGAGCAACGGTTTGTTCTTGGTTAATTTTGAATTTAACGGTAATGTTTTGATAAGTTACTGAAGGATTTTCTGTTTTACTTTGACCCATTGTGAGGTGGTTTTATTCCAACTATTTATAAATGGTTTTAGTGAATTTTTAAAAGGATATCCTATTGAAGGGTATTAATAATTAATTATTTATCTTGTTGTTTGATCGATACAATCACGAAAGAAATTGAAAAGTCATATAGATAGAGCTTGTTGTTGCTTAGCATTTAATTATTCCGTAAATATTTTTATATTTTATTTCCTATCGAAAGGACCCTGTCGAAATTCTTTTAATGAAAATGTCGGATTCATATTCCAATTTAATTTAATTTTCTAATATTAAATTAAGAGGAAATAAAAGAGTTCTTTCCGAACTTATCACAAAATTCTATATTTGCCATACATCTTGGATTACTTTCCTAAAAATATATAATTTACAGCAATTTACGGATAATCACAATTCATTCATAAAAATATCTTATTTTCCTTATAATTCCCTATATTGCCTTAATTCATCTATAAGCTTCCGAAAGTGTTAATTTGAATCATTTCCAAAATTTGTTCAGTATACTTTTGATAAATTTTTATATTTTTTCCATTAATAACCAATACTTACCAAATATAGTAGGGTAGACCGGGGCACGTTGTCACACATTTGGTCTCAAGATTTTTGTATTTTTTTCCTTTAATATTTGAGAAG
>JANTOP010032115.1:0-11603 GCA_027564815.1 Symmerus nobilis | reverse complement strand
CAACTTGACTTAAAGTCTTCATATGAAAAATCAAGTTATTGTGGAAGTGGTAGTTGATCATGGGTATGTAATCCCTGATGATAGACACTAAACTAAAATTCGAATAAAAAGTATACTAGAATATTATTATTGAATTTCATATTTTTCTCATCGATGTAGCAAGAATTAATGAATATTTTAGCATTAAAACGTGATTTTCCTCAAAATGGATATTAGTACACATTGCACATAAGCTCTCGATATCCAAATATTAGGTATTTTACTTAAGCTATGCTTTCCTCCAGATTTGATTAACCTTACCTAAAAAATTGTAGATGACAATTAAAACGAATGCATGTAATTATATGGTGGTGGTTTCCTGCAAAACTTAAAAGAGCCAATCTTTAATTTCTTAAAAGAGCTAAAATTAATGGAATTGATTGGTTTTTCAAATTTGACAATTAAATATTAAGTTATGTGAAATTCCATATATGTGACGCGTCGTGACAAAAGGGAAAAGGGACCTTATCTTGCTACAGGTCAAATTTGACCATTTGATACCATTGGATAAAGGATAATATTCTGAAGGGAACGCAGAGAAAATCGCTCAAAAATGTCTTAAATTGGCGAAGTTATGGCGTTTTGAATTTTGTAGTTCAAAAATGATAGTTTTAATAATAGATAATTTAATCATTTTTTATTTATAATTTATAATTTCCCTAATAATAGCGTGTTTCCATGAATGAAAATGCAATCGTAATTTTTTCTCAACACTCTCTTTAATTTGACATTTGACAGAAACTGAGTCGAAACTGAGAAAAATTGCAAGAAATTTTGATTTCGGTATGGCTAAATTTACTATTGCATGCAAATGAAAATGTCAGTTTCTTCTGAGTTTCTGTCAAATGTGAAATTAAAGAGTGTTCGGAAAAAATCACAATTGCAATTTTATACCTTTTAAACGGCTCCACAATTTTCTCCAAAACTACTCAACGGATTTTAATAATCCAAAAACCATTCGATTCATTATAAAAAATACTAGTAACTAAACCTTTAAAATATTATGTTACACACCCCTATTTTTTTATACAGGAGAAGTTAGCCTTAAAAAATATGGATTTTTTTTTGGCTTTTCAGAAAAATGTTTATAAAATGATAAAAATGTTAAAAATAAAATGTTTTTTAGGTTTAGTTACTGTAGTATTTATAGTCTAATGAATAACATCCCGTTGGAATTTTTACTCTATCTGTTGCAGGTAGCCCAAAAACTGTGGAGCCGTTTAAAAAGTATATTTTAGAAGACGCCCTCTGTGCAGTGGTTAAGATGTACTAAAAATCAAAAAAACATTCTTTTTTATATCCTTCATATGTTTTATAAAAATGCCCAAAAGGAAACAGTTTGATAAATATAATAGTTTTCCACAAAAAAAATGAAAAATAGGGTTTTTTTTTTTCAATTATGAAACGAAAAGTCCCCTTAAACGATAAAATTAGTTGAGACATTGTATGAAAACCAATGGAATTTTTAAAAAACAATGTACATTATTTTGTCGCATTTTCCCACTTTTTGTTCTAAAAAAAATTTCATTCGGTCTGTTAGCACTAATATTACAATTTATTAAGGGCGTTGGAATTAATCGAATATGATTTTCAAAAAATTAAGATGGCTACTAGCAAAACGGTTAATTATAAAATAGTATAGATAGTCGTCCTATTAATATTTATTCATAAACAAATCAATTTTACAAAATGTAGTAATATCTACCATCTTAATATATAAATATTTCACAAATAAATGTTTGGTACACCATGTCAAATTTCTTTTCATAAGTAGAATTACAAATTTACTGCAGAGTAATAGAGTAGAGTAATACATAATATTTTATTAAGTTTCTTGCAATTTACATCTAAAAGTTAACAATAATTTACGGTTAAATTTAACAATAATTGTCAGTTTTACATATAAATATATTATAATCTTATAATTTAATAGTTACACGCCGATAACATTCAACCATCCGATCCTTTGGATTGCGTCCTTCTATACATTGGATACCTTGGTTTAAAAACCTTACCGCCAACGGTATTATTACCATAAACCGCTTCTTCGTATGTCGGTAATTCCTGCTCATACGCTGACGAAGCTACAAGACAATTTTAAAATAATAGTAGCACGAATATTAATAAAAATTTTAAATATATAATACTTTCGTTCTCATATGGAACAGATGGAATAGTTGATGAATGATTATCATCTGGTAGTAGAGGAGCTGATGCATCTGGAACGGTCGATGTCATCGGCATTGGCATTGGCATTGGATGCAACGGTGGCATTGGACTAAATTGATTCGATGAATTTAGGTCTGCTGAAAAACCAATATGTCCAGGAGCTTGTTGAGGTTGTGGTTGGGTGGTAATCGGTATTTGATCGTTTGGCCTAGATGGTGGCGGATTATCCATTATTGGTACCGATCCAATGGTTATCGGTATTGCAACTAATGCATTATTATGACATCCATTTATAACCGCTACAATCTAAATGTATGTAGGATACATAAGCAAAATATACAGTAAATTTAAAAGTTACACATAAATTACGTAACAGATTAATTACATCGACTTTATACTTTAATTTACAAATATTACTGGTTGTAAAGTCGGTCGGTGGTATCGGTGGCACAGATAGAACACTATAAAATTCTTTTCGACTAAATGCTTGCATGCCACGTTCATTGATTTCAGTGACAGTGTCGTAATCGTCTTTTGTTCTATTGCTATCTTTGTAAGTATGATACGTGATATGCTAAATTAATCAAATGATTAATTAAGCGGTTAAACAATCAATTTTACATTACAAACGAACCTTTGTTAATTTAACTTCAAAATGATCAACCGGTTGATCACTTTTATTATTTACGTTAATTAAGATTGAGATTTTTTGGCCGGGTGTATAGCCGGTATATGGTAATGTTGCTCTTAATATTAGTGGATCTGATGAACAGCAACAACAGCAACAACATGGATAAAATGTTTTGCATTTCTCATTTGTTTGTCGCATCTGCAAGTATAGAATTTCCCTGTACAACTTATACTATCTCTTAAATTTGATTCGCCTTATGCATACCTTGTGAATTGGATCAAGATTCAAATCTATAAATCGAATAACCGTGAATGCCTCTTCAAATTCTTGATCTGGCCAATGCGGTCTGTCCAAATTCAGTATAACCGTATAACGTATATGGCCATGTTGGCTTTCAACGGATGTTGGTAGTGCTAAGGGCAACGGACATTGGAATCCATATTCGAATGTGCCTGGTCCAACTGTTACATCTCCTGTAAATTAAGGAAAAAAACGGAATTGTTATTAAATAACATAGTTCTTCTTTCAGTGTAGTGAATTTTGGTGCAAGAATATTGGAAGTTATCGTTACCGATCAATGTAAGCTCTTAACAGGCAATTTGTACAGGTAAAAAAGCTTCATTGGTATATAAATAAGTATCGAGATGGAATTTTAAAATTTAAATTTTCCAACTACTTTATAATACCAATCAACAGCTAAAATCGATTACTGAATAGCCCTCCTCCAATCATTGAAAAATTATCGAAAACATTTCTCTTTAATTAAGACGAAACTTGAATTTATTTCAAGAAACGTTAGAAAAATTACTGAAAAAAAATTATTTATGTTTATAAAAAAAAATTCCGACACGTTTAGATATAAACAAAAATTAGAAAAATATAACACAATCATTAGACGCGAATCAATATTTGTGTTCGATGATAATCAGTATCGTAACTAATAATTTAGAAAATGTGAGGAAAATATTCTGAGACTATTAGAAGGCTACCGTTATAACATGACTCTGCACATTATTAATATATCGGGCCTAATAAGGTATGTCCACCCCAAATACCCAAATATAGTTCCACCTCTGTCTAAAAAATGATATAAAATCGATCCAACTTAAAGGAATTGAATATTCTGGTATAAGCTAATTATGAATAATGATCCGTAAGTAAGATTGAAACTTTTTTTGTGGTAAAATAAATTGATTTTAATTCTATTTGATGCGGAATTCTAGAAAGACATATGTTAGTTTCTAGTTAATTTTTTAATACGATAGACAATTTTTGCCATTAAAAATTAATGGTAGAATTGCATCTAAAAAAACGAAACCAAAATCACAACTTAACAAATCCAACTGTCCCTCATAACTGTCCATCATATTCTTTTCAAAATAGTTTATTTCACCTAGAAATAAGAAAGATACGACAATGCAGTCCCACAACTCAACTGAACTCAGCTGTACATAAAAAAATAATTCTGGGCACTGGGTAAAAAATGCAATTAAAAATTCAATTTTTGATCTCTGCTGTACAGAAAAATTGCATTTACCAACGCGTCTTGTTTAACGGACTTTCTTGCATTCCGTCCCCTAATTCTTTCAACTCTTCTGATACGTTCCCGACTCACACTAGATTCTGTTTGCCGATTTTACCAACTTTTGGCCAAGTGTTTTAGACCTTTCTCGCAATTTTTTAATTATCCCTATAACCCTATATTTTCTAGACTTTCCCGTATTTTTTTTTTCAATTATTTTACATTCTCCGATATGTACGCTGATTTTTCTTGTCACCAGACTCTACCTAACCTTTTCCTATTTTTTTTCTTCCTTTTTCTGATTTATTTCGAAGTCCGAATTTTTTCAAAAATTTTCTGAGAAATTTTTAAACGAATTTAGTTTGATTTTCCAGATTTTCCTCAATTTTTATTGCCCAACAATTTCAGGAATTTTCTGTGTTTTTTGATTTATCTCTATTCTGACTAATACAATTTTTTCCTGTTTGTGTCTTAAACTTATCCTATTTTTTCTGACATTTGTCCACCTTTCGAGCTTCACGGCCAAAATTCCAAAAAATTTGAAGAAAGCAATGGAAAAAGTTCGGGAAAGTTGACAGGATACGAAAAGTGGACGAACGTCGGAAAAAATGTAAAAGTAGGGCAAGGCTTTTAATACTTTCGGGAAAGTTCCGAATATTAAGGGAAAGAAAGTGAGAAAATAATCAGGAAAATTCCGGAAAAGTAAATCGGAAAACCTCAAGTAAAAGCAAAGAAACCATTTTATCATAGTGAAATTTGAGGAAAAGTCGAGATATAACAGTCGAGAGAAGGTTAGCGAAAGTCAGAACAATCAGTTACAACTAACGTTCAACCGAAATGTAACGTCCAACCATTTATTATTGGTATTAAGCAAGGGTCGGCAAACTATGACCCGCGGGCCATCGATTGACCCATTTGATAATTTCAAGTGACCCACTTCCGCTCCGAAAAGAAATTATAATATATATCAGGCGTAAAACTCAATTCCTGTAGGTTTTCCTTAAAAAATTGGTGTTAATTATGAGAAAACGGATAGATATTTTTTAAAGTATTGGTCTTCGGTAGACACACATTTTTCCCATCTCTCGGGCAGCTTGTGGATTTCCTTCCAAAAAATAACTGTTCCCGTTTTGAGGCCAACCAGTTATCAACCCATTTTTCGAGTTCTTCATAAGATTTGAAGCTCTACTCTCTGAGAGCATGAGAGCATGAGACATGGATGTGAACAAGTAATAATCTGATAGAGCCAAGTCGGTGGAAAAAAGCGGGTGGGATAAGACTTCCCAATCCAATGCTTTCAACATTGGACGTCGACCACTGTTATAACGTTCAAACCTCATATGTTTTAATGCCTGGAGCGAAATTTAAAATAAATCGAGTAAATTTTTATTAGAAAAAATCCATTAAAAAATTTTAATGGAAAAAATCAACGAAATTAACTGAAGATTGTTAATTAAAATCATGGATTTTTTAAAAGTTCTTAACTTTTTCAAAAACTTATTTTCTCTAAAATTCTGAATATAATTTATAGTTTAAATAAATAACTCATTAAGTATACATGAAAAATATTTCAACCAAATTGAAGGAAAAAAAGCCCCATATAGAAAATTTGGTCAAGAAAGGGTCTGAAAATTAACTGAAGATTGAGTGGAAATATATCGCGGTCAACCAATTTTTTTTCGAAAATACTAAAATTCGTTTTAAGATATCATGTATTTAGAAAAAAAATTTCAGTCATATAGAGGGAAATTTTTGAGTCGGATTTTTTGAAAGTTCATATCTCGCTCAGAAAATTTTTCTCTTTGAAAGAACCTGAAATTAGTTTTCTGTTTACTTCATTAAATATTCAGGAAACATTTTTTTTAAACAAATAGAGTGAATTTTTATTTAAAAAAATCCTATTTAAAAATCCTATCAAGAAGATGTTAAAGAAAATCATGAAATAATTAAAACCTCATTATTAGATTAAAAAAAATTATATTAATACCAAAATCCTGAATTTAATTTTTAGTTTACCTCATTTAGTACTCCGAAAATAAAAATAAAAATAAAAATTCAATTTAAAAATATTGATCAAGAAAAGTAATTGATTTTTTGAAAATTCATGGATCGCTCCGGAAATTTTTTTTATCCTGAAATTAGTTTTTAGTTTACCTATCCCAGTATTCAGGAAACAATTCTCAGTCAAATTCTACTAATTTTTTAAAACAAAATCCCATTTATGAATTTTTATCAAAATGAGCCTGAAAATTAACAGAAGATTCTTATAAATTACTCGTATCATGATGACAGAACATTTAAGACACTATATTTGAAAGGAATTTTATCCTAAATTTGATTGGGCCCTTTAAGAAATGCTTATTTTCTTTATAATCCAATTATTTGTACATAGAGTTTTGTTGCCTCAACCAATTCTGAAGGTTGGAGGTGACACGGTAAACTGCAACAAGTCATAAAAAAGGTATAGTCAGATATGTTTAGCAAATTCGAATAAAATTCATGTACAGTCAATGAATAAATAGTAAGGAAATGTCTGAATATGAGAGAAAGTTGGGAGATTCCGTAAAAATGAGATGTTTTACTAATTGTAAGACAAATTATTTAAAATTTATAATGGCAATAATTAACTAAATTTTATAATGGTAAGTTCAGAGTGGTCGGAAATTATCGATAAAAAGGCAAAAGAAAAGTCAGAAAAGAGTCACAAATAGATGCCGACGTTTTGAATTTGTTTCGACATTTTGGTGCTTTTCTAAGACATTTTTAAATTTCGCATCGTTATTCTCACATAACGGGGGAACCTTAAATCTTAAAATTATTCGAGTTTATCGAACCTTCTGCTTAAGAAGGTATCGGTTCCTAACTTTAGCAGCCGCGTTAAATAAAAAACAAAAATTGTTCATTGTTGTAAAGTATTTTTTAAATGAAATATACAAATATCTGTCAATAATTGTTTAATCATGGCTCAAGAATTAAAATCAAATATCATGTTTAATTTTAATTTATCGTTAGAAATTCTAGATGAGTGAACAACGAGCGATTCTAAAACTTCTTAAAAATGTATGGAATAAAATGGTAGGTAGCCGAAAAAACTTAAAATACAATATTTAGGAGTCGAGCAATCTACATGGATGGACAATTGCAATTTTAAAAATTATCTACTTTTAATCTGGGTATCATATCTGTGGTGTGGTGTGCTCGATCCGGCTCAATCCAGTCAGCTACGCATTTTGTTAGACTGGCAAGCCGGTTGCTAAATTCAGATGCGTACCATAGGACGAAGATATTTTTGAAGAGATTTTATATTCTACAATTTGACCATATTCTAATCTTTCTAATCAAAACCCGAAATATAATATATCATCAGCTTTTAAAGAAATATGCCTATTTTACCATTGGTTAGATATTTCCTTTTTTAATATTTTCTTGCAGGGATAAATAAATTAAATCAAATTAAAAGAAATTTAATGGGAAATTTGGGAGTTTAAATATTTTTATAGAAAATTTGTTTGTTTGTATATTAATTTCAAGAGATTTTATTACTGAAATTTTCTGTAGTTAAAAATATTTCTTTTAAGATGATTTTTCTGTGGAATGTTTTCCGGTAATCTTTAATTAAATTGAAATCTTTATTTTTGTTTAAATTTCAATTTTATAATTAGAAATCATGGTACCGTACCTCAAATCTTGGGTAACTCAAATTAATAAGAAAAATAATAAAATACAACTTCCCAACGATTGCAAAAATTCGGATTTTAGTAAATAATTTCGGGAAAATAAAGTAGTTTACATTTTTAGTAGGCGAATAAGAAGAAAATCTGTATATATAAGAAGGGAAATAGAATCGTATATTATCAAAATAATGATAATTGGGCAATTTTCGATATATAGCAGTACTTTTTATTACTTATTCCTATTTTTATACAAAAACATCTCATTTTTAACATTTATTATAAGCAGGAATCGATTCCCGCAGAGTTATTGCTCATATTTTATACTTTGACAATATAACGATTATTATGTGGAAAGGAATTTCTATCCTCATTATCAGTATGAGATAAATAACTAATCTGTTATTCATTAGAGTATGTAATTTTATTTTAACTCTAATAAATAATTCCTTTAAATATGTTAAGTATTTATGAAAATTTCCTAAAAATTTCGAAAATTATTTATTTCATAAAGATTAAATTAGAGGTCTAGCGGGGCCTTCTTCAAACTTTTAGAATGCATAATAGATAGCCAATATTTCATATCAATCATCACGTCTGAAATTGTTTTATTTAATTTTATAAATTCGTATTTTATATCTTCTTACTTGTGAAAGTAAAATGCAGAAATTAATCTTATTCCTAATTATTAAGAAAATCTGAAAATTTAAGGGAAAATAGGAAAAAGCACAGAAAAGGTTCAGAATAATTTGTCAAATTTGAAAGATCTTGAGCAAAGTATTAGGGGAAAGCCGAAAAATCGGTCAGAAAAATTCAAAGAAATTTCGAACATTTATCGGAAAAAAGCCCAGAAAAGTTAGTCAAAATAAAATCAGAAAAAATAGTCAGAGTCTAAGAAAAATATAAAACAATGGAAAGGACATTTCTCGACTTTTCCTGCGTGTTTTCAACTCCCGACTTCTCTCAAGTCCCATTAAAATTCAATTAAGATTAACTTTTGCATATTACTCTCACATTTTGAGTTCCGTACAGTGGTCTGCACACCTAAAATATCAAATTGCTAACTTAAATTATTTTATTCAATAACTTTGAACGATTTTGCTAATTTTTATTTCAACTTTAGATTGAATTATGAGGCGGAAGGATAGGTGCTTGAAAGAGTCTCGAAATCTGGTCACCTATTTGGGGATTCTTTCGGACAGTGATAAGTGAAAGACATGCGGTAGTTAATGTCGAGTTTTTTAAAATCAGTAAATTTGAAGATTCTTTGAAAGTTTTAAGAAAATTTGACAAGCTCATCGCAAGCTTTTATTTAAATATTGTTTTATACAGACAGCATGGCATCTAATTTTTTTTCCAATTATTAAATTTAAATGAAATTCGAAATTTTCATGGATTGATTTCTAATGGATTGAGTCTAATTTTGGTAAAAGGCCGATATCTGGATAGAAACCCGATTTTAAGACTCACAAATTAAGTTCGAAACTTTAAGCTTTCCGAGAATCCCATATTTCATATAAAATGACATTATCATTTTGAGCTTTCGAGAATTTTTATCATTTTTTTGGAAAAATTCTAAATTATATGAAAGAACCGATATCTGCATAGAAAATAGATTTTAAAACATAACAAATTAAGTTCCAAACTTTAAACTTTCGTTTAACCTATAATGGGCAAAGGAAGCATTTAGCATAAATATCATATTCTATCTAAGTTGATCGAATAAAAATTAGATTACAAATTACTTGTATATATTAAATGACATTTTAATATTAAGCTTTCAATGAGCTTTCGAGGTTTTTAAAGCTGTTTTTTGGGAAAATTTGAAATTTCGTTATTTGGGTAGAAAATAGATTTTAATACGGAAAATAAAGTTCAAAAAATAAAGTGTTCAGGGAGCTTTTAAGTTTTGCAGAGCTTTAGAACGAAAAGTTTAGTTTTGACATTTTTATATTTTTCCTCGACTAATTTATAAACTTCCTGTATCATTACATTTTTTTTTTTGATTCAAAAAAAAAATAATCGAGAAATCCGGATCAAATATCGTGATGTTTGATATTCAAATTTATCAGTGGGAGCCTTTTTGAACCAATTTTTTATTTTTCTTAAGATAAATTCCAAGCTTTTCGAAATATTTAATTTTTGTATTTTTTGTACAACTTCTGGAGATGTATTCCGCACGCCAGTGGTTCTGTAATATATCATTAAAACGTTTATTACGAAAATATTATTATTTTGATTGTAAATAATTTATTACTATATGATATTGTCTGTCTATCCTCAAAAAATTGTTGGAAAATTTAAAAATAAATCAGAAGAAAAAATATTTGGCTACCGGAATATTTTCATTAACACGAGTTGACTTTCAAATTGAACTTGCTGTATGGAAAGCTTATCTTAGAATGTATGCACAGAGTTGGCCATTACTTTGGTTGTTCAATTGAAAATCGATATTTTTATATTTTTACTGTAGCCACGCTCATTCCTAAATCCTAAACTATAATCATCAACGTTCTGCTTTTGCCCACTTGTAAACCTTCTCAACTGTATAAAATTGTTCCTCAATTTTCCTCTAATAAAATACAGCGCCCGAAAAATGATAAATAAATCTGTCTGCCAATGACATCACCCACAATAAATAAAAAATTAATTTCTATGTTGTTTATAAGTAGTAAGTAGCGAAACAAACCTTCTGGGCCACCAGCAACATATGTTTTTTCGGATAGATAACATTCCTCGCCTGTATATGTTTTCTTATTATCACCGGTACCTTCAGTCCAATGACAGTAACCGTTTCCTTCGATTTTTATGTAGATTCCTAGATGAAATAGAAAGAAGGATGTCACGTATATTTAAATTTACATAATTTGAATCCTTTTCGTACGTAGCAAGGTCAGGAAAATATATCCCTCAAAATAATATCTTATACTACTAGGAATAGCCTAATATTAATTTTGTTATACCAACAACGTTAAGGGAATATTAAAATATTCAAGTAAGTCATGAGTGTTACACCTCAAAAATAAATTTCTTAAAATAATTAGGCATCTCGAATTTGACGGGGTGTTTCTCGATGTTATTTCTAATTACACAGAGAATTTAAACTATTGATTAGACTAGCCATACCAACCCATAACAATTACTAAAGTTTTACTGCGGATATGGAATGAGGGATTCGCGTGTAAAATTCGGATTACGTATATACAAACCGTAAGTTAAAAGTATTAAAACACAACTTTGTTATGAGGTTATGACGTAAGTTAAATAAATCCTTTTAGAGATATTTTTTTAGGAGCATGGCTACTACTATATTAACTTATTGAATTTGGGAAGTTTTGAAATAGTATAAAACTCCGTTTCTTATGGTGTTTTCGATTTGGAGAAAAAAGGCGACACAACATTAGTGTTGAACTATTTTCGAGTGAGTGTTAAATTTATTTAGTGGCACACGAACACGATGTGAGTGTCGTTATACCGAACATAAAAGTTTGCACTTATTTTCAATCGTATGAAAATGTAGAAGAATTCAATAAATCGTGCAAAATAGTTCCACTTTCATTTTATTTAATTT
>JANTOP010032114.1:0-26185 GCA_027564815.1 Symmerus nobilis | reverse complement strand
ATAAGTTGATTTCAAATATTAAGAAAATAATTGTTAAATCGCCGGCTAGAATTCAGCTGTTTAAAGAAGTCGCACCAAGAATTCCATTGCCCCCAAAACCCATTATAACTCGGTGGGGTACTTGGCTTGCGGCTATCAGATACTATGCTGAATTTTTGGAAATACTTAAGCCTGTCATTAATTCATTGGATGAGAATGATACCAATTTGAAGCACAATTTGGCATTTCTTTCAGCAAATTATTGTTCCAAACCTGAGATTATTAAACGTTTGGAAGCGTACTCAACATCAATCAGTCAACCTTGTTAATATCTGATTTTCAAAAGAGAATAAATGAAGTGGATCGAGTTATTGGTGAAACAATTGAAGAAAAATAAAAAACATATAATATATTTTCCGCCTACCTGTTCTGTAAACCAGCTGAACTTGGAAATTTCCATATAGAAGAAGTTGGCATTGCACGAAGCAACAATTTGTATCTCCTGAAAATATTATACTGACATTTTATAATGTCAGACATTGAAATTTAATTTTAAAAAATGTAAAAACAAGAACAGTTTTATCATCGTGCTTCTCATTAATATTTTCCAGGTAATTCTAGAAAATTTTCTCTTATTATTATAGAAAATATGTCCTCAATCGTAAAATTTTATTTTTAAGCCACCCGAAACTAAATGAAATTAAAGGTGCAAATGCATTTCGCATTCTAATTTTCACTGGGATGATTTGAAAATTAGCACCTGCATGTACTACAAACGTATATGACAGGCGGTCTGCCGGGAGCGGGGGGTTATTTGATGAATAATCGCTTCGCGAATTTATTAATCATTTAGAAAGCTTTGTAATCAAATGGAGATAACATTATCACTATCATTTTCGTGTTGTATGCCAAATGTAACTGACCTCTCCACCAAATGATTAGAGAACGAAAAACTTGGTGTTTATTTACAACGAATTTAAATGATTTGTTATCGCAAAGAAAACAACCAAATTTAAGCCGCTAAAACATGTTATCTTAATTCATAAATCTCCGGTTTAACAGCTAAAAAATACTCACCCACACATTTTGCATAAGCAATTAATGAACCGTTTCTTTTTCGTTCGATTTTTCACTGAATTTCTCTGTAGCCAAATTAAATTACTTTCGGCGTTATCACCAAGTAAATGGGCTCTTTCTTCTGTATCACTTATTTCAAAATCAACCATCTGCAAGTCCATTTCACAAAGCCAACCCCCAGAAATCCAGACGGAAAACAATCAATTCGGGGTAAATTAGGAATTTGATTGGAAACGGAACGGAACCATTTTTTATTTTAATTGTTTCGAATGGATTTTGATCAAATCTTTCATCTCACTGATTTATTATTGAATCATCCGTGATATTACCGATAAAAATGTAAAAATAAAATTAATTACATTTTTCCCGAAATAAAATTCAGTTTGTTTTGTAAATACCACCACCGATAAACGTCAAATTGATTTTCGATGTTTTAAAATGTCGGATCGATTGTAAGGGGAAGAAGTTATCTGACATTTCTCTTCATTTTTTACTTGTTTTGTAAAATTCCATCGTCAAAATCGGAAGAAAAATATTGAAAAGCGACGATTTTTGATCAAATTTAGCTGAAAAATTCTATTTTTATGTTAAAATAAATTGTATTTAATCTCAATGTTCTTATTCTATGCAAATCTATAATTAATTTCGGTATTTCAATCATCTAAATTGGCCCAAGAAGAGAAAAATCGAATTTTATGTGAAGAAAAATACGACGAAACTGAAAATAGATTTCCGTGAAATGGCTTCCAATTCTAACGCAGGTATTTTTAGTTGGGTGTTCTTTTTTCATACCCGAACTAGGGATTATCGTACTAACTGTTCTAATTCCATTTATATTTCAGGCGTTTGGGTGAATTTTTTTGTAGCGGCCGGTGTCCCATCCCCAACAGCCGCCGCATACGCCCACTACTTCAACGAGAACCGGATTAAAATGGATATGTTGATGGATTTGAATAAGGAGTACCTACGGGAAATGGGTATAACGCCAATGGGAGACATCATAGCCATATTGAGGTTTCAATCTTTTATTTATTAAGGAAACCCCCCAGTTGTAACGAAACGAATTTAAATTTTTAGACACGCTAAACAAGTTCACGAGCAATCAGCATGCAATAAAATTTTATTTAGAGATTCACAACCCGTGGTAACACCAGTTCCGGTGAATAACCCGAAGAAGAACATAAGAATATCGAAAACTAACGATGAAGAAATGTCCTATGAATCGCATGTAATTCCTTCAGTTAAAAGTCAAGTAAAGAATGAAACGGAACAATGGGTAAAGGAACCGACCGTACGGAAGGAAATAACACACCATACGCATGATACGAGGGATTACCGGGGTAAAAATGTTGTTAAGACAGTGGAACCAATTAAACAACCAGAAAAACCGAATGTCCGACGAGAAATGAGAGACAACATTAGAATAAGTAAATCTTTTAGGTTTTAAGATCCATTTTCCATTAAAATGATTAAAATCTTCGTCAGGTTATGATACGAACGATTTAAAAACCCCGGAAAAGAAGGAAATTAAACAAACGGTTCGAATTACTTTAAAAGATGACAAACCGACATCGTCAGTGTTTTCTAGATTAGGTGCTAAAGACACCGATCCTCCGGTAACCACCCAACCGAAGCCGACATCATCACAAAGCATACTGAAGACATCGAAGAAAACCGTACAAACCATACACGTAAGATTAACGGTTCGAAATTAATTTAAATACGAAATTTTCAAATTGAATTTCTCTAGTTAAGAGGTATGGTTAGCAAATCCCATTACAAATCGCCGTCACGAATAATTGTTAAGAAAAAAATACCGGCAAAAGCAGTTACAATGATCGCCGATGAGTATGTGGCAACGAAACGGTCCAGTTCCGGTGAGAAAACGGTATCATTTTCAGCGGAAGATGAAGTGGTTGAAATTGAACCGAGAAAAGGTGATGTGAAGAGTAGAATCGGTCCCGGTAATCGGATTGGTACGATAAATAGTATACAAATGTTTCTCATTCCTATTTCATTCCAATTATTATCTTTTTAGGTCAAATTCCGATTGTGAAACGTACACCGTACATTAAGAACGGTTCGAACAGTTCTCTACCGAATGGGGTTGTGTCAAACATGAAATCCGACCAACTACTAAATGATCTATCGTTATCCGTTCGAAATCGTATTAATTTAAATAATAAAAGTCTCAAAACGCCAATTAAAAAATTAACGAAACGAATTGGTGATGTTACCTTAACATCACGATTAGATTTGAATAGTAAGAAGAGAAAATCATCAAGCGTTTTCGATCGGCTCGGTTTTAATAACTTAAAAAAATAACCAAATCAAGCCGAATGTTTTTATATTTTACATTATTTCGATTTTCTGTTGTAAATTTAAACAATTCAGTTTGGAATAAAATAATATGTCATGGTAGTAATTGAAGGAAAAAATCATTTTAACAATTAGGTTGGTTTTAGATGTTATTTCCGAATAACGGTATCCATCTAGCTGACCTACTAATTTAGTTTTAATTATTATTAAGGTAAACACACCTCTCTACCTATTTTCCAAGTAGATTTTCTTGCAGAGATTAATGTAATTAATTATTTATAATTTTTATTATTTTATTGTCGATGATTATTTGATAAAATAAAGCTTTTTCCGATTGAACCCAATTTATTTTCCCTATAAATTTATAAAAAAAAAAAATTATCTATAATTTATTTTAAATCCGCTGGCGGTGGATGTTCTATAATCGTATCGATGAGTCCTAATTTTTTCGCGTCTTCCGGACTCAAAAATGTGTCCCTCTCCATTTTCTGATGTAACAATTCGAACGGTTGCTTCGAATGCTTAACATATATTTCGGTTAATTGTTTCTTAATCTTCATTATTTCCTCTGCTTGGATATGAATATCGGTAGCTTGTCCCTAAAAATAAGGAAATTTCAATATCGTTCAATATAAATTCCGTCCGTCCGTTACCTGGGTACCACCGGACGGTTGATGAATCATAATTCTAGAGTTTGGTAGCGCGTGTCTCATACCCGGTTCACCAGCAGCTAGTAATAATGAACCCATCGATGCTGCCTGTCCCACACACCTAAAATCAAATTAAAATAAAAAAATATTCTAGATTTAATATTCGGGCGACTCACCAAGTTGCTATTGGTGGTTTTACATATTGAATCGTATCGTAAATAGCTAAGCCTGCCGTTACACTTCCACCCGGTGAATTTATATACATATGGATCGGTTTCGTACTACTTTCCGACTAGAATTTTCAAGGTGTAATTTACCGAATTTTAAAAATGAATAATAAAAACTGACCTGTAAGAATAATAATTGAGCTACAACTAAACTGCTAAGGTCATCATGTATGGGCCCCATCAGACATATTATCCGTTCCTTCAGTAGCCGGGAAAATATATCGTATGCTCGTTCTCCCCTTCCGGTTTGCTCAATCACAATCGGAACCAAATTTAAACATAACGGTGGACCGGTTTGAAATGATCTGTTCTTAACAATTGTTATTAGCGATCTCAGCTTCGTCAATGAAATCATTTCTAATCAATTTAACCCGTAATTTTCTGAAAATCTTGAAAAGCAATCCTTCTTCTTCTTCCTCGGATAGATTCAATTGAATAAATAAACAAACGAAATCAGATGTCAGTTGAAATTTGATGTCACCCATGACCGAATTTTTACTTTCCAATCGAATCACAGAAGACCTTACCGAACGGACCGACATTTAAAAACTGAAGAGTTTTTGTTTCGATTTTCATTAAAATTTGCCGGGGTCAACGTGAAAAATAATTTTCTAAACGATTTCCGATAAGTATTAAGTCATAATTTCTATCGTAATTGAACCATTAATTTCAACGGAAGGCGATAATCATAAAGGAAGTCGCTTTAAAATGGCTACAAATCCATTTGCGAATCTTTTAGAAAAGGTGAGTTAACAAAATTTTTATCTTCCCCCAACCAAGCCAGTAGAAAAATGTCAAACTGTGTGGACCTCCATTGTCCATTTGTGTAAAATGATTTTCAAATTTCCATGATCCAGAGTTCGAATTAATTATGAGAAAGAAAGGAACTGGGAACGGTTCTAATTTAACATTTAAATTCAAATTTCAGATGATATCAAGCGATAAAGATCTCCGCTTTATGGCAACGAACGATCTAATGACGGAACTACAAAAAGACAGCATCAAATTGGACGATGAATCGGAAAAGAAGGTGGTAAAGATGGTGTTACGATTGCTAGAGGATAAAAATGGTGAAGTACAAAATTTGGCGGTCAAATGTTTGGGTCCGCTGGTCAACAAAGTCAAAGAGAATCATGTTGAAACGATCGTTGATTCGCTGTGCGGAAATATGATATCCGATAAGGAGCAGCTACGTGACATCTCAAGCATTGGACTGAAAACTGTTATATCGAAATTACCGCAAACATCGAATTCGTTGGCGCCAAATGTTTGTCAACGGATAACCGGGAAGTTAAGCAGTGCGATCGAGAAAGTACGGATTTGAAATCATTTATATTTATCGGTTGGTTTATTAACGTTTCAATTGATTTTTCTAGGAAGATGTATCAGTTCAATTGGAAGCATTAGATATTTTAGCTGATCTCCTATCCCGTTTCGGTGATTTATTAACCCCGTTCCACGAAACCATGCTCAAAGCGTTAATTCCCCAATTGGGTTCCGCTCGTCCAGCAGTCCGAAAGAGAACAATCGTCGCTTTATCTCATTTACTTACCACATGTAGCAGCACATCGTATAATAAAGTGATTCAATTTTTACTCGATGGTTTAGAGAAACGAGATCAACACGGACAGATTCGTACATACATCCAATGTCTAGCTTCGATATGGTAAATTATCAATATTTCATTGATCGAATTTATAATAAATTAAAACTTCCATTTTACAGCCGCCACGCTGGACACCGATTATCCAATCACATTGATCGAGCAATGGTTCTCTTACGAGACTACAGTCAATGTGATGATGATGAATTACGAGAATTCTGTTTACAGGCGTGTGAAGCGTTTGTATATCGATGTCCGGAAGCGATCGGACCTCATATTCCAATGGTTTAATCTTTAATTTAATTATCCATTCAAATTTTATATCAAATCAATTTATTTTAGATCACCCAACTATGTCTATCGTACATAACGTACGATCCGAACTACAATTACGAAGCGGACGGTGGTGATAATGATGGTAGCATGGACACCGAAGATGATGAATATGGTGACAGTGAGGAGTATAGTGACGATGATGATATGAGTTGGAAGGTGCGCCGTTCCGCTGTAAAATGTCTCGAGGCGATTATATCGACCAGACATGAATTGTTGGAGGAATTTTATCGTACACTGTCGCCAGCATTAATTGGCCGGTTTAAGGAGCGCGAGGAGAATGTTAAATCGGATATATTTCATGCGTACATTGCGCTATTAAAAGCGACCCGGATACATGATGAAACGCCAAGTGATCCGGATTCAATGGAACAGGTGTCCGGTCCCGTTAGTATCTTACAGGATCAGGTGCCGGATATTGTGAAGGCCGTACAGAAATTGATGCGTGAGAAATCGGTGAAAACGCGGCAGGACTGTTTTCTATTACTTCGGGAATTGTTAAACGCTCTACCGGGAGCGTTATCATTACATTTCAAATTACTGATACCGGGTATTCAGTATTCGCTCAGCGATAAAAATACCACATCAAATATGAAAATTGATGCGTTGGGTTTCATTTGTTGTATGATTCAGAGCCATGATATACATGTAAGTTGGATTGGAACTATTTTCTATCCGTTCTGATTTGGATAATGATTTCATTTTTTAGGTTTTTCATCCACATATCCATATACTTGTACCGCTGGCAGTTAATTCCGTTTTCGATCCATTTTATAAAATTGCTACTGAAGCTCTGCTTGTATTGCAATATTTAGTAAAGGTGATACGACCTTTAGGTAGGTTTAAATTGTGGGTTATAATCCGTTGTATTAAACCCACGAGATTATATTATCAAATTTATTTATCGATTATTCTCTATTGGGTAACCCGGGTCGTTCGGCTGATTAACAATTTTGTTGCAGTGAAATCGATGTCTTGTACAAACGTATTTCGATAGTCTAGAAACGCCAGGGGAAGGATCCATGCAAATAATACATAAAATATTCATTAAATCGGTAAAATGTCATCACCTAGTCCTAAAGTCGTCAACAATTGAGGAAAGTTATTAGTAAAATTTAGAATAGCTAGGAATAGTCTGAAAAGGGTCGGATAAAGTTGATAAATAGCTGGGAAAGGTCTAAATAAATGGTGGCACACTCGAAATATTAGGAATTAGGATATTGAAAGTAGTCGAGAAAAATTGGAAAAATTTCGGAAAGTCTCAAAATAGTGACTAACTCTCTAAAAAGCCGGTGTATAACCAGAAAAAATAAAGAAAATTCATATGAATAAATAGAAAAATTTATAAAAGTTCTAGGAAAATTGAAAAAAATTAGGGAGACTCGTACAAATTTCAATAAGTATCTGGAAGGTCTGGAAAAGTAGAGAGGAAACCGTAAATAATAAAGGTCACTTGACTTGGGGCTTTTTTCCTGCTGAATCTCTCAAGAGAAAATCGTAGTAGGGTTTCTAGCAAAAATAATTAGTCTCGGGCTGTTCAACAGCTATCAACGCCCCTTAATTTAAAACCAGATAATTTCCAAACTGGTGTTCAGATTCTAAGAGAGAATTCAGAACGTTCTCTGACTTGTTAGAAAAGAATACGCGGATAGACTAATACTTTGCTCTTCCTTATCGAATTAAGGTCTTCTATTGAATGCTGTCTCTGAATTGTTAGGATAATATATTGTTCGGGTTAAAATTACTATCCCCCTTTAGAAATAATTTTTGATTGTCCTAATGTTAATAATAATACATTCTGTGATAATAATTCTTACGTATTTAATTTTAAAAAGACTGATTTTATAAAATTAGACAATTTTCTTCTAAGTTTCGACTGGTGTTCGTTGTTAAATAGTTATAATAATGTTGATCGTATGGTTGATCTCTTTTATGATGTCCTTCTCGAAGGCTTCAATTTATTTGTTCCTAAATTTAAAACAAATGCACCTAATAATCATCGATCATGGTATTCTAAATCACTTATGAAATAAAAAAATAAAGCTCAAGTTATTTAAAGGGACTAGGAACATCTATGACTATCATACATACTCCATATTACGCAACTTATTTAAAGATTATCAAAATATCTGCTTTAAGAATTACATTCGTACTATTGAATCTTCGATACAATCCAATCCCGCCAAATTTTGGAAATTCCTTAACTCCAATAAACATTCCAATAATATTCCGTCGGTAATGCGTTATAACAACGTGGATATGATAGGTCCGGCGCAAGTTTGTAATTCGTTTGCTAACTATTTTCATTCAGTTTATTGCAGCGAAGATTATATAAGCACAAGCAAATTTGATTTGAAATCTTTAATTGACATTAATGGAATTTATATATCCTGTGATGTATTATACAAGAGTAAGAAAAATCAGTCATGTAATAAAGGTATGGGTGCAGATGAGATACCGCCTATAATTTTAAAAAAATTGTGCCATGTCCCTTTTAAATCCATTATTTATAATATTTAATTTTTCTCTGTCCAGTGGCGTATGTCCTACAAAATGGAAAGCATCAAATTTAGTCACTATTTATAAGTCTGGCCTCCTGAAACAAATCGAAAATTATCGGGGTATTGCAATTCTTCCACCATTGGAAAATTGTTTGAAAAACTGGTCTGTGATATATTAACGTCTAATTAAAAGTCGTATGTGTCTCACTGTCAACATGGTTTTGTTAATGGTCGTTCTACTACTACTAATTTACTCGAATTTTCTAATATTCTTTTTGATTCCCTAAAAAATGGTCGTCAAGTTGATGTAATTTATACTGATTTCGCAAAAGCATTTGTTCGCGTTAATCATAATATTTTAAAAGCTAAACTAGCTGTTATTGGTATAGATGGACCATTACTAAGTTGGCTAAAGTCTTATCTATCTGGTCGAACTCAGTGTGTTAAAATTTCTCATTCCAGCTCTTCTTACTTTAATGTGTCTTCGGGTGTTCCGCAAGGTAGCCACCTAGGACCATTATTGTTCACACTATTTTTAAACGATCTACCATCAGTGTTATCAGAATCAACTTTTATTTTCTTATATGCGGATGATGCTAAAATAGGAAGAGTCATCAATAATCATGACGATCAAATTCAATTGCAAATTGATCTTGATAATTTGTCCTCTTGGTGTCAATCAAATCACATAAGTTTTAACGTTAATAAATGTAGTGTTTTGTCATTTTGTCGTATTACGTCATTGCTTGTTCATAACTATCAGTTGGACGGTGTTGTTCTTAATAGAGTTGATCGTATTCGTGCCCGGGGTATAATATTTGACAAAAAAATGTCATTTAATTTCCATATAGATTATATAGTATCCAGATCATATGCCTTGTTAGGTTTCGTTAAGAGATTTGGGCGATTTTTTGATCCGTATACACTTAAGGTAATATATTGTGCTTATGTCAGATCCATTCTAGAGTATGCTTGTGTAGTATGGTCTCCGCAATACTCAGTTCATAAACAAAGAATTGAATCAGTCCAAAAACAATTTTTAATTTTTGCATTACGTAAACTGGGTTGGGCTAATCAGTTTCAGTTACCACCTTACTTGAGCAGATGTTTGCTACTTAACCTCCAGTCATTGGACTATAGGCGGCAAATATCCATGGCATTATATGGGTTTGACATTTTAAGCGGCAAGATAAATTCTCCTGCCCTATTTCACAGTCTCAATATTCCTCATTCGAACCTTCGCCGTCGTAACAAAATATTAGGTGTTTCATTTCATCATACTAATATTGGGACACACAACTTTATGTAATATAGCGTCAATTTGGAACTCAGTCGAGTCTCATTTTGATTTCAATTTATCAAGAGATGAGTTTAAGCGCTTGTTATTAATTCATCTATAATTTTTCATTGTATCAAGATTAATCGATTTGTCAATTACGTTTACTGTCCCGCGATCTTCTTAATAATTTTGAATTAACTTTTCTTTAATTGTAATGTATAATTTAATATAATAACCACCGTAATCAGTTAAACTCATACAAGTTCGTTGATTATGTTTAATAATAAATAAATAAAAATCCAGGTGTACTCTGGATCAGTGGCGCATTAACACTTCATCGGGCCCTGAGGCAGGGCCATAATTTCGGGCCTCTAGTTTGGGGAAATAAATTTGAATTCAAAAAAACCTGTTAATTCGTTTGTAAATTTATACAGTTAAATTTATTTCTTTCTTAATTGTTCTAATTTCTTGAATTGGGTTGTTCGGAAAGAAATTACGTTTTTTTTTAATGAAAATGAAAGACGATTTTCTTATAGTGAATAAATATTTTATTGAATTATATATTGTCCATTCTAACCTTTTGCCATCTTTCTGGCTCATAAAATTTTTCTTCTTTGCTTACAAGAAACTGATCCAGGTGATTTTTGACCTCGTCATTTGAAGTAAAGGTTTTACCGTCTAAAAAATTGAGTACAGACCGGAACAAATAATAATCAGAAGGTGCCAGATAGAGTGAGAGGTGCTGGAGAATATGGTGGATGCGGCAGTATATCCCATTCAAGCTGTAAAATCTATTGGCAAGTTAACAAACTTGTATAAGGTCTCGCATTACCTTGATAGAACACTACACCTTTTCTATTAATTAATTCTGGCCTTTTCTGTTTAAGGGAATAATTCAATTTGTCCAGTTGATGACAGTACACTTCAGAATTGATCATTGTGTTGTCCGATATACGCTAAAAAAAACGATTCCTTTGAAATCTTTTTACTTCATGATCTCTTGCGTTTAACATTGTTGTAGACAACCCATCTTCTAGTCCCCAGTGATGATGCGCTTCAAAAATGGATAATTTTCTTAACGTTTAAGAAGCATAGCATAGACGTCAACGCGACCGAACAAATTTCTTTCCGTAAGAACATGAAAAACCTATATGATGAGCATTGAGATTAAACCTAAGCGTTTCAAATGATCATGAACGGTGGAGTTCGATAAATTTAATCTCTGAGAGACCTCAAGAGTTTTTATTCGCCGGTTTGCTTCAATTAATGCCTTTATTGTGTCTTCATCAGCTTCAACTGGCCTTCCAGAACGTGGTACATCTTCAACATCAAAATTGCCGGATCGAAATTTTGCAAATTAGTTTTGGCACTGGCGTACTATCAACGAATCTTCTCCATACACATCGGATAATTTTTTTCTTGCTTAAACAGCATTTTTACCTTTTCGATAGTAAAAAGTAAAATATGCCGAAAATTCTGTTATTCACTTTCCATATTTGAAAGGGTATACTAATCAAAAACTACTGCGAAAAGAATCAATTGAACTTTTTCACAGGCAAGCCTCGCTGTATCAGCTGTTAAAATAGATAATGATTATACGACTTAAGTGTGAAGTTGGCTATGAAAAAATACAATGAAGTCGTCTGTTGGGAAAAAACGAAATCACTTTCCGAACAACCCAATAAATAAAACAACTCATGTTACAGTTGCAATATAAAGTATAAAGAAATATTGTAACATCAAGTATGTAAAATGAGTAAAAGAAAAAATTAAGTAATAAAACCTTAAAATTAACTAAAAGGCATGTTTTTTGCCATTTTTCTTTTCTTCCGTTTTTTCCTTTTCTTCTTTTTTTTTCTGCGGGCCCTGAGGCACTCTGCCTCTTTCGCCTCCGGGTTAATGCGCCACTGCTCTGGATAGATAGGGATATTCATAGATGTAGTGCCCTAGAACAACGCTTTGGTAAAATATAAGAACAAGTACAAGTATGTAGGTGAAAATGGAGGTAAAATTATTAAAAAATCGGTGGAAATTCGTATTACCGTTGGGGAAATATCAAAAAGTCGGGAAAATTTAATAAAATACAGGAAATAATTTGAAATACTCAGAGTTTTGGGAAGTCAGGAAAAGTAAAAAAATTTCACGAATTTTCCTGAGCTTTTGTCGACGTTGTCTCAATACGACGTTGTCTTTTCTAGCTAAACTATAACTTCATGAATTTTTTTTAACTTTTCCATTGCTTGTCCTGACTTCTAATATTTTTTTTTCCATTTTTACCGACTTCCATCCGGTCGCCGTCCAACTATACCGACTATTCCCAACTATTTTCGGCTTACCGAATTTTTCGTACCATTTCCTGATTTTTTCTAATTGTGCCCGATTTTTTTTCCGACTTTCTTGACCTTTTCATGCCATCTACTCATTTTTTTCAGACTTTCGGATTTGTTGGATGCAATTTGCAAAATAACAAGATCTTTTCCAAATGCTTTCCCACCGATTTCGACTTTAATCGTCTTTTTTTTCTATATTTTTAAACTTTATCCGGTTTTTGTCGCATTTTTACCGATTTTTTCGATGGTTTTTCTGACCATGAAGTAGAAATTCACATTTATGACAAGGACATCTATGTTTGGGGATTTCATTCCCTTAATGTTCTAAGTTTAAGTTAAAATTAGCTTTAAGTTAATTTTAAGAAAGATTTTAATTTAATATTAGTTTAAACAATTTAATAAATTAGCAAATTTATTAAAAAAATTATATAAATTCGTTCGATTTAACAGTAAATTATATAAAACAACTCATCTATCTATAATATTTATATTAAGAACTCTTTGCCGTCCTATCTAAATTTCCGTTCGTGAAACAGGCACTGCCTGTGCTGAATGTTTTAACCATTAATGTAGAATGATGTTAGAGCGATAGATTACGAACGAAAATAAATTCACTTCAAATTGTATATTACAGATGCTGATTCACAATTCGATTTTACACCATTCGTTGATCAAATATACCAATGCACATTACAAAAATTACGATCTCAGGAGGTTGATCAGGAGGTGAAGGAGCGAGCGATCGCTTGTATGGGTCAAATTATTGCAAATATGGGCGATGTTCTCAAGAATGAGTTGCTAGTATGTTTACCAATCTTTCTGGAGCGATTACGGAATGAAGTGACTAGACTGAGCACTGTGAAAGCATTAACAATGATTGCTGCGTCACCGTTGGGTATCGATCTTAGCGCAATATTGGTATAATTTGTTGATTATCAAATGGAATTCGAATTAAATGTTCCGAATATTTTGTAGGGTGACGTGGTACCGGTGTTGAAAATATTTTTGAGAAAAAATCAGAGATCATTGAAATTGAATTCGTTAACACTGCTAAACACTATCGTTAATAATTACAGTCAATTTGTAAATCCAAGTCTGTTACAAGATGCTATTGTTGAAATACCTCCCTTACTATCCGAAGCTGATTTACATGTTGCTCAACTTTCATTGATTCTATTGACATCGATAGCTTATAAACAACCACAAGCTTTGGTTCAGGTTCATGAAACAATTTTACCGGAAGTAATGAATCTGGTTCGATCACCCTTACTTCAGGGTATTTAAAATCAATTTTGAATAATACGGAAATTAATACAAATCCTTCCCGTTATTGAATATTTAGGAACAGCGTTAAATTGTACATTGAATCTATTTCAAGCGTTGGTACAAGCTAATTTACCAGGCCTAAGTTATCGTCATTTATTGGATATGTTAATGTTGCCAGTAATAAATCAACAACCAAATAATATGTTACATAAACAAGTAACAATCAATTTGATTTGTTAAATCGATTTTATTAAATTAAGAAATTTATTTTAGGCGCACCATTCATTAGCCAAATGTGTATCGGCATTGATTCTTCAAGTACCGCAGGAAGCGGTACCCCTTGCATTAGAATTGATGCAAGACATCCAAAAGCAACAGAGCGACTCTCATCTCGTCTTTTGTCTATTGACAATTGGAGAGATCGGACGGCATTTGTTAGTTTTCTATTAATTAAGGAAATTAAATATAATAAATAATTGTTATTTTTAGTAATTTAAGTTCGATTACCCAATTGCCGAATCTCGTAATCGGATGTTTTGCCGCAATGTCCGAAGATGTTAAATCGGCAGCAAGCTATGCATTGGGAGCAATTGCAGTTGGAAATTTAAACTTCTACCTACCATTCATATTAAATGAAATTGAAGCTCAACCGAAACGACAATATCTCCTTCTACACTCCCTCAAAGAATTGATATCATCGCTATCGGTAACAAATAATGGGCTACAACAGCTACTACCTTCTGTCCCATCGATTTGGACGCAACTCTTTAAGCATTGTGAATGTTCAGAGGAAGGATCACGAAACGTTGTCGCCGAATGTCTTGGTAAATTGGTAATTGTTAATCCCGATGAATTGTTGTGCCGTCTACAGCAGGCATTGAAAAGTCCAAGCCCATTAATGAGAACGGCTGTTGTATCGGCTATTAAATTTACAATATCCGATCAACCACAACCGATTGATACGCTGTTACGACAATCGATTGGTGAATTTTTGTACGCACTTCAAGATCCGGAACCGTCTGTTCGACGGGTGGCTTTGGTTGCATTCAATTCGGCTATACATAATAAACCGAGTTTAGTGAAAGATTTACTACCGAAATTGTTACCATGGTTGTATTCGGAAACAAATATAAAGGTAGATAAATAATTAATAAAGTAACCGAGTAAGTAAATTAAATATTAAATTTTAACAGAAAGAACTTATACGAGAAGTTGAAATGGGTCCATTTAAACATACTGTTGATGATGGGCTGGACATAAGGAAAGCAGCTTTTGAATGTATGTACACGTTGTTAGAGCAAGGATTGGAACGGGTCGATATTATGCAGTTTTTAGAACATGTACAAACCGGATTACGGGATCATTACGACATAAAAATGTTAACGTATTTGATGACAGCTCGATTAGCTGTTTTATGTCCGAACGCTGTACTTCAGAGTAAGATCCCCCATCCAAATATTTATATTTATTTTTAATTAATTAATTTTAAATTATAGGACTTGATCAATTCATTGATCCCCTACGAGCTACTTGTAGTCTAAAAGTGAAGGCGAATTCGGTAAAACAAGAGTACGAGAAACAGGATGAATTGAAACGATCTGCTTTAAGAGCGTTGGCAGCTCTTGCATCCATACCGAAAGCTGGTTGGTTGGATTTATCTATTTTAATTAATTTTCATTAAAAAAAATTGAATTTTTAGATAAAAATCAACAACTTACCGACTTCCTCAAATGCATCGAAAATTCAAAAGAGCTGAACGAAATTTTTGAATCCATTCAAAAGGATAATATATTAGCGTCAAGGAATAATAACAATTTGGATTCGATGCTGATGGATCAAAGTTAAATAATAATCCCAAGTTTTTTTTTTTACTATTAATATTTCTAATATTCTAAAGAACAAGAAAACACACCTATGAAGTTTATCGGTAAAAACTGCCATGGGTTCAAAATTATTTTAAAAAGTTTATGAATGGCTTTCATTTAATGATGATACACAAATTAAAGAAGGAAAATATAACAGAAAATATTTAATAATAATTCTCTCAATTCCATTTGAACTTAATTGTAAGTATGACGAGAACATGAACATCTGGAAAGTGGTGAATGAATGTTATCCCAGTAAGTAAGAACACTTTTTATCATTTATTTATCTTCCTTGTTGTCTAGTTCAGAAGTTGTCTAGTATTTGGATCTTTAAGATTGGGTGGATGTGAAGAATAAATCTATAAATGGCCTGCCTTTCGCTTTTTCGCCTCTTCGAACTTTTTTACCAAACTGTTTGATTTCGGAAAATTATTTAATTTTAACTGAAAGTGAGATGGAAATTATTTTTTTTTCTATTTATCTTACTTAGCCTTTTCATCTTCTCATTACATTTTTAATTAATTAAGTAATAATTTCTTTTTTAAAAATATTCTTTAGATCAAGGATGGTCTTTGAAGTGGATTAAATAATTTCAAAATATTATCGCAACAAATTATAATAATTTATTAATTAAATTGGGACAAATGCGAGTCAATCTCCTAAATGTAAGGTACAAAAAAAAGGAAAGAAATCCCTTACTTAAATAATACGAAAATCTGCATTGACCCAACGAAATATTTCATTAACGAAAATGTTCGAATAATTATTTTATAATTTAATTAAATTAATTATTGACGAATATATTCGTTCGATGTACCCTTCGCTTTGTTATTATCCCGAAATTTAGCGTATTTTTGATAATCTCTGATTAATAAACATTTTAAATTATCAAAATCGGGATGAGGCGTACCAGGATGAATTTCATATAAATAAATGTTATTTTGAAATGTTGGAAGAAAATCATTTTTTTTGGCAACAATTTATTAAGGTTTCATTGAAATTTATGGTGAAATTTCTTATTCTTATATTATTTACCGTCGAAATTTTGTTTTGAGTAAAATATTTATTCTGAGAAAATGTATTAACAAACAACGAAAATATTTGAAGTGAAATTTCAGATAAATTTTCCTTTGTAAATATTTTTTTCTGACATTTTGTTTCGCAAATTAAATTATTTTAAATAGATTTTTTTTATGAAAGAATAATGCGATTTTAAAAGAATTTTTTTCCTGCGAAATTTGTATATTCTGTCTGTTTTCCAGTAAAATTTTTATTCAATAAAATTGTTATTTTGATTTTAATCAATTAAACTTTATTTTATAATTTTTACAATTTTTAATTGATTTGTAAAAATTCATGTCGGATATTTAAATTTTTTCTTAATTTCCTAATCGATTTTTATTTTATAATAAAATTTTATGCAGTAAAATACTCTTCCTTTGAAACTTGGTACATTTTTTCATGAAATTCTTTTATTTCATTTTAGGTAGTTTTGTATTTAGAAATGTTGCGGAGAAATTTTAAAATAGGAAAATTTTATTTCTGAAAATGTTTTTGAGAAATGTCCGTTAATTTCGGTTTCTCACATTTTATAAAATTTTTCTAGAGACGGTTGACTTGTACCATTATACTTACAATTAAATAATTATACTAGGGACTTACTTTACTTTGATAACACTCGCTCAGAATTTCTAAAATGGGTTAATCATAAAATAATAAATTAAATACGATAATGAAACGATATCTTAAATTAATCTTTATTTATTGCCCTGAAAAAATCCAATCCTTTTATTCGCAATTTTATCAAGGCCTGTCTTAGTCCAATGTACCCCCAATCAAATAATAATAATTTTGAGATTATCTTCTTAATTATTTTTCTTTCTTATTTTAGAGATATAAATATGAAAAAGTAATGTCCCGTGGACATCCGGTAAGCGATGAGGAAAATATGGACCGACGATGATTAACAAAGCTATATTAACGGTTTATGTTTTTAATTATTTTCCATTTATTCCAAATTATTAATAGAATTTAAAAATATAATTTTTCGAAAATGTCCAGAGGTTACCCCCGCGTTAGACGTTTGTTGGGACAACCGTTTATATTCAGTTGTAATTAGATATAAATATAGTTAATAATTTAAATTTAATGTTAATTGATCATTTTATAGCTTTTGGCTTTCAGCCAAAATACGGCTAAATATCAAGGCTTTGTTAAGTTTTTCATACTTCACACCTATTACGAACATTTCTGGATATTGCATTCAGCATATTGCTTGATTAAAAACCAACGTTGTGGATTAGTAACCCAGAATGTTCAAATAGTTTAAATTAGGCATGTACTACTTAATAATCAACAGTGTTGAATATTACACACACTGTTTAAAATCCCAAATTTCTAGTTGAAATTTATAAAGTAATATAGTGTCAGTTCCTGTCTTTAGCAGGAATTTCCCGGAATATGGATTCTGGTAATGATCTGATCCCTTTATATATGCTGCATTGGAAAAATTATTTTCTCCCAAAGGAACCTGTCCTGGATATATTTTTATTTCAATAGCGGGTGGGTATCTTTGAATTAATTATTCTATTAATTTGTTTTTTAATTATTATTTATTTTACTTTACATTAAGTCTCCAATCTGATGTTTATAATTTTAAATAATTTTAATCCGTTTTTTTAATATTTTAAGCTGCCCTGAAGACGAGAATATATTTGTTGAAACGTCGGAAATAATTTCATAAAATTCATATTTGATGGAGTTAAACCGGGAAAAGTGTAGAAAAACATGGTAAAAAGTCGGTAAAGTTCATGATTGGTAGCACCTAGAATAATTAACAAAAATGGAAAAATTTCGCTTAATTTTTAACGACAAATTAAAAAGAACTGATTTGTTCATCTCTTAGATTCAATCAGTGGCATACGGTCAACATCTCCATAAGGTGTCCAGAATTGTATGACCCCTTAACAAAATGTTACAGGTTTTATCATATGGGTTTGCTTTATTAAAGAAAACATTAGTCAGTGCTTATTACTAGAGTGACGGAAAAAATGTAAAAACGTAGAAAGTTGCTTTAACAGTTAGGTAAAAATGCAAAAATTAAATATTTCGAAAAAGTTGAAATTTATCTGAGAAAAATCAAAAATTCGCACCGAGAAATGATGCAGAAATTTTATAAATTAGTGGAGGAAAATACAAAAATATCAAAACTAAACTTTTCGTACAAAAGCTCTGGATAAAATTAAAAGTTCCCAGAAACTTTATTTTCTGAACTTATTTTTTACGTTTCAAAGTATATTTTCTTTCTATACGAAATTTAAAATTTTCCGAGGAAAAAGCTTAAAAAACCTGGACAGCTTATTGAAAGCTTAAAATTAAAATGTCATTTCATATAATTTGGAATCGAATTTTTATCCAATTCAAGCGAAATATGGAATTTTTACAGAAAGCTTGTCAAAACTTAAAGGCGAAACGAAAGCTCTAAGTTTCGAACATAATATTTTACGTATAAAATTCGATTTTCTATCCAGATATCGGGCCTTTCACGAAATATCAAATTTCTAAGGAAAAAATGCTTGAAAACCTCGAAAGCTCATTGAAAACATATTGTATAATTTACTCAAAATATCAAGTCGATAGATGAATTTTTCAAGGGTAAACAAGGACAATGATGATTTTTTGTAGAGATTTTAATTTTCCACAGAGCTTTTAACGAAAGTTTTCAATTTCATTTCAATTTATTTATCAGAAGATAAAACAGATTTGATAATGAAATATTTTAATTGGTTTGGATAAGCTTATGGAAGTTTCTTAAATCTCTTGTCAGACAAGTTTAAATTTCAACGACGTTAAATTATGGGGATAGAAAATATATTTTAAAAAACGTTTAAATTAAAACCGAAATGTAAAATATTCTTCTAGCTTTTAATTTTCCACGGAACTGATCAACGAACATTTCGGAATTCATTTAAATTTAATTATTGGGAGAAAAATTATACTCCATATACAGCCTAAAATAATATTTTAATTAAAAGCTTTCGATGAGCTTTTGGAACTTTCTTCAATTTTTTGATTTTAAATTATTAGGATGGAAAATAAATTTCAATTGAGATTTCTTTTTAATTCAATCACAAATAAATTAATTAAAGAAAAACCTAAATGGGGTTTAAGGGTTTTCTCCGTGTGATCTAATGAATTATAATTCAATGAATTATTATAATATTGATATCTATCTTAACGAAATATTAATTATTTCGTTAATAAGTAACTCTTTGATCACAATCTTAACGACTTTACAAAATATAATTTTTTTTTCAGAACGTTCATTTTACACTTGAGATCTTCTTTTGAGTCAAAGCAGTAAATTCTTTAAGTACTCTTTTTATATTAATTAAGATAGTAGTAGAAGTAAAAGTAATTACTTTTAATAGGTTCAATTGAAAATAAAGAAACCACTGACAAACCAATCATTTAACAATAATTTAATATTCAAAAATTTTAATTTTAACATTAATAAACATCATTTCCGGTTTAAAATAATATTATATAATATAATTTCTATTTCCACAATTTTAGTAAAAGTAATAAAATAAATAAACTAAAAATTTCATTTATAAAATTTGTTCTTTAAATTTAAATATTAGTTTCATTTTATTAGTGGCTAATTAATTCTTTTAATTCGAGTTATGACGTGGCTGACAAGAGTAGTTATTTTTTGTGTTTTTAAATTTATTTATTCACACCACATAATTCAAATAAATATTTAATTTAATTTATTTATTAAATGCTACATCAATGTAGTTTTTCGTTATTATAATTTATAGAAAATTGCAACCAATCCTACTTAGGAATGATTACAAATCGGACTGTCCAGGACCTGAAAATAAAAACAAATTATCGTTTAGTTAATTTACCTGATTTTTAAAAAATTGCTATATTTAATTTTGAAACGTTAAAATTAATTAATTAATTAATAGCGGTTATTCTGTATTTATTTTTTTTCCATTTATAAGATCTTAATTGACAGAAGGACGAAAAATCTGAATTATCTGGAGTCTGGATAGTGGATAGCAAATTGAGATCTATTTAAATATTGAAAATTTTGCTTTAATTAAGTAGAGTTACTGTCAGCCCTTCTTCCAACATTACGATCGGCCCAATAGATTTACGTTAGTAATTTCAACACATATAAGTTTATATATTAAAATAATTTTATTTGATGTCAACGTCCGTCTAGTAAAACTCTGTATCGTATTAACGTTGAAAAATAATTAATGAAATTGGAGATATTGGGAGAGATTCTCAAAATTAAAATATTGTTTTTTTTTGCCTACATTTAGGACCTTCGTACTCAATCAACGATCGTTGAATTTTTAATTTATCCGCCATTTTGATCTAATTTTAATTTAAACTTGCTTTTCTCTCCTAGTAGCCACTAAATTAAATTTTCATGATCGTTCGCTAAAGCTGCTTTGTTTCCAGTTGACTCGAACAGATAAATAGTAGGTGGATAGAGAACGTACCAGTCGATTTCACATCCACCGCCTGCATAAAGAGGAAAGGTGATTTTTAAATAATAACAATAATTGGGAAACCCAAGGCATGACAAGGCTAGTCAAAACGATGCTTCTTTCAAAGGAAGTTACTCGACAGGTGGACGGCATATCTTTTACGTATCACGTCGATGTTCCTCGTCGTCGTCTAAGGTAGTTATATCTTCTTAATGAAATTAATTATAATTATTCTAATTTTCTATCTATTTTTTAGGAGTCAAATTCGACAGAGAGAGTATGGAATCAAATTTGCTTGTTTGTCGTTGTTGGGACGGATGGATGCAAACAACCATGTAGCTTGGCGATTTTTAGTTAATCGCCCTGCGTAGAGGTAGATATTAAGCAAGCTATTCCTTAATACTATGATTCGATTACCCTGACTCCTAATCTATGAGTTGGCCTCGACGATATTTTGCTATATGATGAAGATGAATCAGATTTATTTGATTAGATTTGTCACGACTGTCGTTAGTTAATTATTTTATACAGAGACAGTCATTTAAATGCGGTATACCAATTTCGGCATCAATTTCGGTTATTTCTGATTGGTGCAGTTAAAATAAAATATCACGTGAATTTGGATAAAATCAGTGCTAGGAAAAAACACACTAGATGCGTTCCTCGCCGATTTTTCAACTTTAAATTCATCAAAATAGATATCGAAATTGATTCGTGTTAAATAATTTATCTCGGTCTCGTTAATTTGGTGTATGAATGTTTGTTTTACAGGTGGTCCGATAATCAAATTTATGAAATGCGTCCGAAATGCGTACACAGTGTGTCCAGGTAATGTCATTACTGGTCGCATTTTTGAACGCCATTCCCAAATTTTTTTAACGGATAGTATTTATGTATATTTGTATATATAAGTAATAGTATAAGTTAGTATGTAATGTAAATGTAATGTAAATGTGAACCAATGTCCTTCCTGGGGGAGAACGAAATGTTCGTGAAAGGCGGTTAGTCATTTACGGTTGTTCTACAAAAAAGCCAATTCAAAAATTAAGCATGCATTTGTTTTTTGATTTAAAAAAAAATCTTTACCGTCATTTGAACTTAACGTCAATTTCACAATTATATGAATATCAAAACTTTATCTCTACTGGAGTTTTATAATTGTTTTATGATTGATTTATGATAGTTTTCTGTTTTAGGAATTTATGGCTTTTTATTTGAAATATGTTTTCGGATAAATGTATGTTTCAGGAGATTGTGGTTCAGCGGTTTCAGACACTTTACACAAATCCGTGTTTATTGTTTTAGAAGATAGAAGTCGAGGGCACCGAATTTTTCTTATCGGACTCGTAAAATATCCGTACTGATCATGGATGTTATCGGTATACTTTGAATGTTCTGTTGTATTATTATTGATAATATGGTTGTTGGAATGATTCCATGAATCATAGTAATCTGAATACAGATTATCATATTCTCCATTCTTAAATTCTTGTGGTGTTAGGGCGGGTGTTGAGGCGATCGATGAACTTAAACAAGTGTCATCCAAACAATCCATCTCTTCGAGTAGCACTTTTTTAGCGGCCGCATGTAACTTTTCGAGCGGTAGCTTCTTAAATATTTTACTTTTCTCTTTCTGTAGCAGACTCTCCACCAACTCTTTTACTAGCGATTCATTAATGGACGTTGAATGGGTTGGGGATGATGGTGATGCAGATGTTGATTGATTTTCAGCATCAATGCTTGGACCTTTATTTAGATTAAGGGATAATCGTTTACGACGTTCCGACATCGTTTCAGCGTCCTTTATTGCGTCCGGATTTGTTCGACGTGTAATCGATACGTTGTGAACGATCTTTTTTTTCCGATTATCTATTAATTTCCGAGTCGGTTTCTTTTCCTCCGTATCCTGATCAACACTTTCATCTTGCAGTAATTTAAATAACCGGGAATGGGTCGCTGCTCTCTGATACCGTGTTAGTTTACGTAATTCTGGAAATTCAGATTCGGTATCGGTGCCGGATACCTGCTTACTTATATCTGATGTAACACCGGAATCCTCTTCAACTTCGGATTCATCAAATGAGTTACTACAGTTATGGGGATCGGTTTTTTTCGGTAGATATCTCTGTGGTTGGTAATTGGTTGTTAGTAATTTAATCGGTGGTGGTTCTTTTATTTTTTGAGAGGCCGCTATTCTAAGATTTTCTATTTCTTGGATCTTAGCTCTCACAGATATGATGGGATTCGAATTTACGATAATCTCTTTCGGTGGATCTGTTTCCTGGATTTTTGTAATATTAAATTTGAATGGATTCGATTCATCGGAATCGCTTTCTTTACTATTCGAATCTGTATCCCATCGTACATATTCTTTTTTTGCCCCGCCTAAGATGACAGGGCTACTTAAAAATGATGGACTTTCATTTAGTTTAGTTGGAATATTAAAGTTATCATTCTCTTCGATGTTTGTTTCATCGCCATCACTACTTTCCGATTCCTCTTCGATTGTCTCAATTCTATTATTTTGATGGTTCGATAGAAATGGTAAGTCTTCATATTCATCCTTTACTGATACCATTTCTGGTTCCTCATTGATTATACTTAACGTTTCGATTTCATTCTCTTTATCACCCTCTTTATCACTTTCATTCTCACTCTCTTTATCACTTTCTTCATCGCTCTTTTCTTCATCCTCGTCGATATTGTTCTGATGGATACTAAACCATGATACGGATTTCATTGATTGTATACCATGGTTATCATTTATTGGTTCGGGTTTACTATCCGATTGTTCTTCGGATGATGATTCACTACTCTCCGAATCACTTGATTCGGACTCATTTCCTGACGTTGATTGAAATGATTGTTCATTCGATGAATTTAATAAGTATTCATCCGGTGATGGTTTCAAGTCATGTTCGTCCGATGATGATTCGCTTTCATCCGAATCATTTTGATCGGATAGTATTTGTTCCGTTATTGGTGTGACGACAATTTCCGGTACGTAGATAACATTTTTTAAGCCCGCCGTGACTTCTTTAAAATCGGCCGCATCAGATATAATATTATTTTGATAAGTAGGAAAATCGGGGTCATATTGATTGGGATTAGGCATAGTGTTTAGAGATAAGTCTTGACTATTTGATATTTGGTAACAGTTCGCCTGTTCATCGTCGGTACTATCGCTCCAATTTTCAGCTACAACAAAAAAATTAATATTAAATTCATGTTTTTATTTTTTTGATAGTCTAAAACGGATGTTGATTTTGGATTTGGTGAGTTGTGTATTTAGCGAGTGATTAACATTGAATACCCAGAGATAGGCCCGTATATAGGAGCTGGTTAGGGAATTAATTTCTCTACTTAATTAAAGAAGAATTTTCAATAAGAATGAGAGCGCTAATTTAGTTAAAAAGCTTTTAGTTAATTACAATTATTTTGTCTATTTAATGTGGATGTTACAATGTGTAGTTCGAGGCCAAAACTTACTAATTTTAAATTTATATAACCAGAAATTTATTTAATAGAATTTATAACCAACGATGAGCACGGTTAAGTACCAAAGGGCATGTTTCTACCCATGAATGGGCATAATTAAAATTATCTGTGCGTGTACCCGAAATTTCCCGCTCTCTATGCATACAAATAAATTAAATAATAAATTTCTAATTGCTAATTATTATAAAACATTTTAAATTATGTCTCCGCAAATGCGACAGATCGTTAAAAATTTCTTTGAATAAATCTATTTTTGAATCGTTAACGAAAATTTCGAATTTATGGAAAATACATCAATATTTATAGTTTTAGAAATATAGATCAGGGTCGAGTTTATTTATAATATTTCACATGATTTTTTATTTCTTAAAGAGAAAACAACCTCATTTATTAGCTTCCTTCAACCTTGAGCTATGCGGCGTATTAATGAGTACTGGAATATGTACAGCCCAACCCATTGACGGCTAATAATTTATTATAAATATTTTTTCTAACTAAAAAAACAGATCGTAGCATCTTAAATAATATATTTTTATTAATTGTCTGATTTTTTGTAGACCTTCATTCCTAAAAAATCTTGTTTTACTCTTATCTACAGCTCAAAACGTCTAATAAATAATAATCTATTTTAAAGGATGTAATATTTCATGATTAAAATTCTTTATTCCTCTAATTAATATTATTTATAATTATTTTTATATAATACAAATATTTGCTGTGAAAGGCCTATCAAATTCGGGTTGTAGATCTTTTGTTTTTGACCCCTTTAATCACTTACCAGCATTTTCCGGCGTTGTCATCGCTTGCAATATTTTAAATGATCGACCGGGGGTCGAACTACCTTGATAAGTTTTTGGTTCGAACACTTCTCGTTCACTTGCGGGTATAAATTTCTGATCGTTTCCTATAAGAATTCGGTAGAGTTTGATTAGTTTAATTTATAGGTTGGCAATATGACACTCTAATGGTCTAGAGACCCTACCTGTATATTTATTTAAATCTATGATCCTAACTATCATGTTTGATTTTCTTGATTTAATTGAGTTTCCTTTTTAACTTTATTTTGATATTTTACAGATTAGGTTGAGTGCGAGCTACCACTCATATGGCCCCAAATAAATGGGAGGAAGTATAGTACTACCACCCACTGCTGCCAAATTAAGTGGTAGAAGACCCCTTCGAGCCCAATAGTTCGATCGGAGCTGATTGGGCTCTGCTTATTACTTGTTGCAGTTATATGATTTTACTTTTAACTTGTACCACCAAGTAACAAGTCTGACGATGATAATATAAATCCAGCAACAGACTACGGACTTTAGGTTCTACCAAATGCGTGTCTCTATATATCCCATACTATACTCATATTGATTTCTAATTGGAGGAGTTTGGAATTTAAATTGGCCCAAAATAATTATTAAGTGTTTAGGACAACCACTTGACAGAATTTAGGGCATGAGAACATTCGTTCGATTTTTAAAATAATTTTTAAATTGGCGTTTGATAGGAACAGGATCGTCAAAATTGCTCCATACATTGCTCGAAATTGTTCAAAAACGTCTAGGGCTTTGTTAGTAAAAGTGAGCAATGAACATAGCAAATTAATAATTGAATTGAAAAAATACAAATATGAAAAATTCTTGAGAGAAATCATAATTTTTACAAGTAAATATGGTAAAATTAGGAAATAAAAGGAATTTATTATAAAAAAAGGATAAAATAAAATAAAATAAGAAAAAAAAAATTTTGTA
>JANTOP010032103.1:0-11604 GCA_027564815.1 Symmerus nobilis | reverse complement strand
CAAAAATGACAATCATTTTTTTTACATGAAAAAATAATGATTTTTTGGGGCGTTTTTGGAATCTACGCCCCAAAATACATCGAAAAAATTCTATGAGAACCCAGATCCCGATATGAAGCTGAAATCTGTAAACAAGTGTTATCAAATCTATTTCATCTCCAAATAAATAAACTTAAAAAAAAAACGGAAACTTTCGTTAAAATCTCTACGAGAGCTATAATGAATTGAATTGAATTGAATTGAAGGCAAATTATCATGTGATTAAAAATTCATCTATCGGCCTACAATTTATAAAAAAAAAATACGCTTTCAATGAGCTTTCGAGATTTTTAAAACATTTTTTTATTGGGGAAAATTTGTTAATATTTCGTGAAAGGACCTGGATATCTGGATAGAAAATATATTTAAAACATAAAATATGAAGTTCGAAACTGAGAACTTTCTTCAAGCTTAAAATGGATTGAGAAAGCTTTTAGCGAAAATTTCATATTTTGTCTATAAGTTTAATGAATCGAATAAAAATTAAATCCTAAATTATATAAAATGACATTTAAATTTGAAGCTTTTTCGAGATTTTTGAATCTTTTTTTTGGGAACATTTGAAAAATTCTTAATACATCATGGGCCCGATTCACGACATGGGTTACAAATAACCCAAGTGTTAATTTTCCACCAGGTTTTATAACATTAGTACTAAAAAATGCGATTCACTACGTTAAAATTCCATTTTAGTGTTATGAAATGTCATATCCTGATCATCTGTTTGTAGGTGATAGGGGCTGTGAAAGTGTAAAAGATCATTATGAAAAACTAAAATTTTCTGGAAATTTATTTGAAGGAATGGAAGATACTGAGTAAGTCAAATTATATTTAATTGTCCAATGAGGATGTCGTAAAATAAATTTTTTAGAAAAATTAATCTCCTGATTAATCTCCGTTTTTAGAAAATGGTTATAATTGTCCGGTAAATTTTAAAGTAGGAAATATGGATTCAAATAGAGTACGACTCGGATGATCGATCGATACCTTAAGAAGAAGGGGTCCCCTCCCAACCTCTAAAGAATCCTCTAAAACATCCAAATGTATGTCATCCAGTAAATTCGATTTTTGCTCATAATTTCCCCAATAATTTCTACGAAAATTTTTTTTCAAAAATTGTTTAATCTTTTGATGGACAATTTCTAGCTAATTAGCAAAGAGATTTTAATTAGAAAATATTTTGAAAAATTAAAAATTTCGGGGAAAACTTTCAAGGAATAGGATAATCTGATTAGCTAAAATTAAAATTAATTTTCCAGTGAGGATGTCGTAATATAAATTTTTATTAAAATTATAAATACAATAAATTTTATTTTTATTTACTTTTTTGGTTAAAAATGGTTATAATTTTCTGGAAAATTTTAAAATGTTAAACTTCGATATAGATTCAAATAGAGTATGACTTGAATGATTTAACAATATATTAAAATTAAGGGGTCCCTTCGCAAACTTACATGTTTAAAATTCCGTCTAAAATCCAATTGTATGAAATCCAATAAATTCGCTCGATTTTTGGTCTTAATTTTCCCAAGAATTTCTAGGAAATTTTTATTTCAAAAATGTTCTAATTTAATAATGAAACATTTTTATTTAATAACATTTTTTCAAAATTCGACAATTTTTTTGGAAAATATAATTTTGTTTTCAAATTTCATTATTTCAGCGTTCTATAGAAAACATCGAATTTTCCAAACATTTTCTTCGAGACATGGAAAATCTAATTATGCAGAAATTTATAATTTCTTGAATCAAATCAAAATTCATTATTGCTGTCAAAATCGATTACTTATATTGGTATATCTGAATTTAGTACCAATATTTATTTCTGTTGTTAAACCTGTCAATTTTCCGTGTTATTTTAACCAAATGATTTATTTGGTATTAGGAAATAGATTTTGATAGATTAACCCGTTGTGAATCGCGAATACGACTAACACCGAGTTTTAAAAATTAAACCACGTTTTAAATTTGTCGTGAATCGGAGCCATTATGTGGATAGGAAATTTTAAAACGTAAAAATAACATTCGAAAAATAAAGCTTCCTGGGAGCTTAGATAAATCGCGTATACGTACATTTTGATGAATTTGTTGACGGAAACTTAAAATATAGAGTAAGCAGATTTTGATTTCTGTGAAAAGTTGAGATAATTTGCATTTAAGCAATTATCAATAATTTGGCAATTTTTCTAGTATTCCGGGTGACACTGGTATACTTACCTTATTGTTTTAGAGAGAACCTAGCGGTTGTGGCAATAATGGCCCTGTAACCACTGCGGCCACAAATGGGCCTATTGTTTTGTAACATGGCCTTGTAAAATCGAATTTTTAACTGACAGATGATTTAAAGAGTCTTATATTTTTCCTCAATATTCTGAAGACTTTCTGAATTTTATCCATACACGTACGCCCACTGAAACTTTCTAATTTGAAGAAAATATTGCGAGAAAATAGTCGGATAAATATAGAAAGAGGTAATCTGTTCAAATATCAGGCAAATCGTAGAGAAACTTGATCAAATTAGACGAAATCTGTAAAAAATTCTCAGAAAAGTGTACATCAATGAAAGAAAACACGAAGAACGCGAAAAGTCTGTAGTAGTTAAGAAAAGTTGGTTTAACAACCGTAAATATCGGAAAAGTCGTAGATATTTACAAAAAATCCGGGAAAGTTCTACAAAAATAGAGGAGAGTGGGATAAGTCTTTAAACTGCCGGGAAAATTTAAATCTAAATCAGACAAATTCTGTTCGAGGTCTCGAGAAATTAGGAACATTTCAATAAAAATAAGAAAAGTCATAAAAAACGACTTTTTCCGACATTTTCTGACTATTTCCCCAGCTGTTTAAGCGTAGGTCAAAAACGTTACTGAATCAATGAGATGCATCCAATATAACAATATAATCGTCTGTTGGCTTAATAAATAAATAATCTCCTCATCGCGTGGTTTATAAATTCACGTGGGTATCTTCGAGACAATAGAATCCGCACCCAGATGAAACCCAATTAGCGGAAAATGGACAAATTCTCCATCACCAACTCAGGAACTAAACGGAATCTCAGAGGAACTAAACGGAACAGACACCTTGCGAATTATTTTCAATGTCCCTTCAAAAATTACTATTAACCCCGCAGTCCTTACTTCTTATATCAGAGTAAAAAAAATATGAAATAATTAGAAGCACTTACCCATTGCACCAAACCACAAACACATTTTGTATATAAGGCTTTGGCATTCTCCTTAAGTGGTACGCGAACTAAGTGGGTAAAATGAATCAATCAGGAATCTCCCGAAAACCAGTTAGTTCGCGTGCATAGCTTATGCGGGGGAAGACGGTATCCCCACCTATTACAAAACGTGTCGAAATGGGATCGATCGCCTAGCTAGGTTGGCGAGGCTAGGCGAGAAATTATATATCTAATCTAATCTGGCGAATCCGCTCTTTTTATATGACGAAACTAGGGACAGTGAATCATAGAAATACCAGGGTATCCACATAATTTTAAATAAAACCTGCCACGTGATAGATAAGAATGAATAATTATGGAACTTTAGGTACATTTGATTATATAATTTGACAGTTTAACTTAAATAAATTTTTCTTAAAAAAATATTGCAAAATGGCGTGGCTGCCTGGAAAATGTTGGCGGTATTCGTCCGTTTGTGGGAAATCCAATGGCTTCAATATATTGGATCTGAAAAATATAAATAATATTTATTTGCAATAGATGTACTTTGTAAAAGGAGTATTCATGCCTGACACGGGGGGTATTTTCGTACCCATATACAAATGAAAATATGAAAATAATTAAAATTAATATGGGAAAATCGCAAGAAGGTCATAAAAATAAATCATTAAAATAATTTTATAGATTTTCCATATTTAGAATTTGAGGAGCAATGGATTTGTAGCCTTGAAAAATAAAAATTAACATATGAATTAAAAGAAAATAAAGAAAATGACCCAAATAAGTCTACATTTACCAGGAAAAATTTCAAAATATTTTTTACCCCTAAAATAATTTTGCGTGAGCACCCCTGATATATATAGATGATTATCACCAAATGTTTCCGTAAAATAATTCCAGCCAAATAATATAGTTTCCTAATAAAATACATTCATTGGTATATAGTGTTATTGTCTATAAGATCTACATTTTATATAAAATCATATCAATCATAAATCATATCCAACTGTTGTAAAGAGAAAAATCTGTAATTAATCAAAGCCCAACAGATAAATGACGAGAGAAGTAATTAGTTACGATTGAGCGCATGGCTAAATATGAGCTTAATAAAAAAAAAATAAAAAAATAAAAACAACCCATTGTAAAGCCATCAAAGATGTTATAATGAGTTCCCATACCCCAAATTCGCATCGAAATTACCATTGCACTTAAGAAGAGAAAATAAAACTTTTTTATTCTGTACCGAGAAGACGGTGAAGAACTTTACCTCTTAAAAAAGATTTATCAATAGATTATCGACTAATAAATGTATGGATAATCTAACTTTTTTTTTTTCTTTTAAAAAAATATCTTTTCCTTATTCTTTGCCCGAAAGTATAAGATAAGTTGGATCTTAAAATATAAGCTAATATATAAGTACATTCCATATGAAATCAATAACGTTCGTACGTCATATTGTCTTGCCGTGTCATATCAACCGATCAACCGATATCTCGATTAAGGATATATCATCCTGTTCAAAGTTGAAAAGTCAATTTTTAAGAAAGGTTTTTTTTCATCTATCGTCCAGCAAAGAAAATCAAATCAATTAATCAAAAATTCTTTGTTTCTTTGTATATAATCTCAATATAAGATATTTTCCGTTTTTTTTTCTGACAAACGAAATTATTTTGGGCATATTTCGAGTGTCATCGATATAGAAATCTAAATGCCTGAAGATAAAAATCTACCAGCTCGTGTGTAACGAGATATTGGATAATAAAATCAAGATTATCATTTTTTCTTTATTTAATAATAATTGTTACTTATTAATATATCCAACGTAATGGTTTTTCTTACGTTACAAACGAATGCTTAGATATAAAGATTCTAATTTCCCATCAAACTTCAACGAACGGTGATAATTTTACCAACAGTAGAGAGAATCATGGTTTGTTAAATTTAGAAGATGTATACTCCTAGATTTATTAATACGAGATGAAATTCAATCTAAAAAACCTTGTGTAATACTATTCTAGAAATTCAATTATTTTTCTTTTTATTTTTACCACAAACGACATACAAATATATAGAAAATTATATGTAAAATCGCAATCTATAGGGACTTATAGATAGATAGTCAGTCCTTTTATACGAAATATAGCAAAATAAAACCTGAATCTCTTCAGTTATAATTTATTCGTAAGGACAAAACAAAGGATGCGAATGAAATTTATAGAAGATCCATTTTTTGTTGTAACCCGTAATGGCATTTTAGATTTTCTATATAATATTGACCCCGAAAAGTTTAAAAAAAATTTTTTTTGATCATGACCAAGACGATTGGTATGGTAATTAATTACTTATACTTATGTAGACATTGGACTGATAAGTCATTCCCATTAACTGAATATTAATAGTCATTATTCGATGATAATGAATTTTTAATTGAAAAAGGAACTACCAACCCGTGCATATACCATATCGCAATATATATAGTAAATATTTGGTATTATTAATATGTTTACGGCTTGGATAGCTTTAGGGTTAAAAGAAGAGTCATCGGTTATTGAGGAAAAAAAATATTTCCAAATTTTTTCGAAACTAAAATACAAATTCCATTTTATTATGGAATTTCCATGGAATTCTTTAATATATTATTTCGCATTATTCTGTAGTAACATGGCATAACCGCTTATGTTTTTAATAGCGAATTCGGATATCTAAGTTTTCGATAAATTAAATATTTTTTAATTTCACTGAATTTTGAAATTTTTTTTATTTAATTTTCCGATTTCCAATTTTTATAAAATTCCGATTTTTATGAAAATCAGCGATATTTTGATTATAATGAAATTTTGACATAGGAAGAGATCACTGTATTAGCCAGTGGTCAATATCTCAATAAAATGTGCAGGCAGGCCGGTAGGCCATTCAACGACCGGAAAGAAAATGTGAAAACGTAGAAAGTTGCTTTGACAATTATGTAAAAATACAAAAAGTAAATATTTCAGAAAAGTTGAAATTTAACAAAGAAAAATCAAAAATTCGTAAAGGCAGGCTGTCACGGAGAAATTTGAATTTCGGGCATTGCGATATTTGATCCGTATTTCACGATAATTTTCTTCGGATCAAAAAAATATAACAATGCAGAAAGTTTATAAATTAGTTGAGGAAAAATATAAAAATATCAAAACTAAACTTTTCGTACAAAAGCTCTCTTCTGTGAACCTTATTTTTACGCTTAAAAATCTATTTTCAATTCAGATAACGATCTTTTAACAAAATTACAAATTTTTCCAAAACAATGATTTAAAAATCTCGAAAGCTCATTGAAAGCTAAAAATTTTAATGTCATTTTAAATAATTTGGAATCGAATTTTTATCCAATTCATTAAATTCAAATGACTTTTGGAATTTTCCCAGAAAGCTATTCCAATCTATTAAAGGCGTGATGAAAGCTCTAAATTTCGAACCTGATTTTTTACGCTTAAAAATCTATTCTCTTTCCAGAAAACGATCCTTTAACAAAATGACAACTTTTTCCAAAATAAAGCTTTAAAAGTTTCGAAAGCTCATTGAAAGCTTAAAATTAAAATGTCATTTTACGTAACTTAGAATCTAATTTTTATTCGATTGAATAAATTTAGTAAAAACATGAAATTTTCGCCAAAAACTTTCTCAATCCATTGTAAGCTCAAAGAAAGCTCTAAGTTTCGAAGTTAATATTTTACGTTTTATAATCTATTTTCTATCCAAATATCGATCCCTTTACGAAATTTCAGATTTTCCCAAAGTAAATGCTTCAAAAATTTCGAGAGATCATTGATGAATTTTGCCGATAGATGAATTTTTCAAGAAAACCTTCAATTCGGTTAATGCTTTCGTAATTTTCCACGTAGCTTTTTAACGAAAGTTTTCGATTTCGTTTGAGTTGGGATTAAAATTATATTATAATTAAAGCTTTGGATAAGCAATTTGCAGAAATAAAAATTGGTTACGATTTTGTTAATATTGCAGGTATCCCTGCGCCTTCTGTAAGTTTGGCTGACCGCCACTGGTATTAGTTTCGGATTTTTACAGGGGGATGTCCTCTAGAGATATTTTTAGAGTTAGCAGGTTTAAATGTTGCATCGAATACAACTCTTATTTAGTTAAAATTACTTCCCTTCATGGTAATAAAAATCTGATGAAATTTGAAACGGTAGCAGAGAATTTCGTACAAGTATATACTAAAGTTAACTCATAATTCAGTTATTTATTGAAATTTATTTGATTGAATTCTACCGATTGAATTCGGGGTTATAATAATTTTAAAAGAGAGGCGGATTGGTTATATTGAGAAGACATTTCCAAGGCTTTCCCAAAGACAATAAAAATTTCATAAAATTTGTCATTGAAATCACTTGAAATAAAATGATATTTTAAAATTTATTTAATCAAATCAAAATTTACCGATGGATTTCGGAGTAATAAGTAATTTATCTTACAAGGAGACCACATGCCAATCGGATTTTTGTAATTTTTAATATTTACGGTACGTGAAATTCAGACCTCGAATATCAATCTCCCAAAGCAGCTCGATCTCATCTCGAAAAAATCTCATAAATATCAGGAAAAGTCAGATTAACATTAAGAAAATATCAGAAAATCAAAGAAAAAAAGGATTAAGAAATATCTTAGAAATAGTCGGAAATTTGATTTTTGATTGAAATTTGGGGGAAAAGTCGGATAAAGTCAGGGGAAAAATGGAAATATTTGGAGAAAAAAGTTCTGGAAAACTCGGTAAAATATCGGAAAAAAATCAGTTAAAGTCAAGGAAAAATATGAAAAGAGTTAGAAAAGTTACGAAAATATGGATCTTTTCTTGACAATTGTCGACTATTCGTAAGTATTTTCTATGGCTCGTCCCCCATTTCCATGCATTTCTTTCACTTTTGCTGGACTTCTCTTCTAAAGTCCCTCTGAAACATCTTTTGAATTTACATAATTTGTGATCCTACTTTTTGCCTTTTTAGTTTTCTTATGGGTAAACTCGGATTTTCACATGTTTCAAAACAATTTGCCAAATTTTCTGACTTTTTGCGTGACTTTTTCTAAGCCAAGGGGACAAGGGGAAGATTTTGAAATGCTGAGCATAAAAATCACCAATACTGTGTAAGACTAAGAAATTAATGGAATTGTCAGCTGAAAAACCGAAGAATATGGTCCCAAGATCGATAACAAAGAGATATTTAGAAAGAAATTTAATGAGGAGAGGCCCAACTGAATACACTAGTGCCTACACACACCGTACACTATGAAATATTTTTTTCCGGCTATTTCTGATCCATTTATAGGTCTAAATTTCTAAATCGAAACTCAGTATTTAATGCTCCGCCCAAATCAACTGGTAGAAGACTAATTACTAGTTCGAACGGAGCCATTAGAGACTGTTAAAATTCGAAAGGCGGGAATATTGTGAAAAGATCAGGAAAGCCGATCAAAGATCAAATAGATCATGGTAATAGAATTTGCAACGAGTCGAAAGATGGAAAAAATTAAATAGAGCTACCTAGTGTCTACCTAGACCAAAGTTCGACCATCCACGTAAAAGCCCAGATACGGCATTATATAATTACTTTTTGTAACAACAGATTGCAGCGTGAAGGATTTTGGATTGGATTCAATGAAGAAACTTGTTTTTTTTTCGTTAATTTGACTTAATATGGTTTATCTTCAACCGACCGTTATACAAGTATAGAGGGCAATGGGAAGTAAAGTGATAAAAGTGTGAATTTCCTTATCCCCCCATAGAATTAAATATTGATATAAGTATGTATGTATGTATATCGGGCAAAAGATTATGTTTCAGAATCACTTTTCACCTCTCACGAATATAATTGAAATATTTTAAATATTGTAACTGTTTGGGTGGTGTTGAAGTACTCGTAAAATAAATATGAAAACTCACACTGTAAATCGTCCGATTTTTACTAAAAAAAAATCTGAAAATGAACAGGAAAGAATATACCAACTTTGTCATGAACATTTTTTGTATCCCATCCCTAACATCCGACCATCAATCCTACTAGTCGCAATATGATTGATGGAAAACAATTTTGCAAACATCATGACATTTGAACTGTTCTGTATATACATACGGTCGCACACGTACATACATCATATCTTTCAATTCATATGGTTTGACACATGTTGATATTAACTCTAGATAACTAATACAAGCATGTGAATTATCCTTGATTAAATATGTATATATCTGGAATCGATTCGGATACCTCGCATTTGGTATCCCAATTAAATTATATAATTTTAATGGTGCATCTACACCCATACCCATACTACATTATATAATAAATCATAAATCAAAATTATTTGTACGGGGAAATGAACTTAAATTTAAACTACTTGGAAACTACTTGATTTCAGTTTAACAAGGTGAACTGCTATTTTGTCGATTTATTGTTGTTTTCAACAACCAATCAATTTTATAAATATAACATTTCATCTAACAGGTATATTAATTGAACTGAACAATGAACAGTCACTTTTTTGTTCAACAATTTTTTATTACACGCAATTATTTCTGTGTTTTATAAACAAACAGTAAGTTAAATGAAAAATATTTACCATTTCACGCTCGAAAAGTTTCACTTTTCAAGTGGTTGGAAAAATATGTTTTTTAAAGCATACAAAGCATGGAAAATTTAAAAATGTATTTGTAAATCATTTAAAAATGTACCATGGTTTTGTGGGACATTAGAATAATGACTCGGTTAATTTTGGGATTGAAAGTTATACATGTTTACAACTTTATTATAGTTATTTTTAAGGACGAAATTGTTAGATTTAAATTATCTCTATTCGCTAGGTCGGTTCTTTTGATATATTTAATAGACCATTTCCATTTTACGTTATATGAATTTATTAAGTCTTGTTAGCCTAATAGCAAATTTATATGACCTTATTATTGTCGAATTAAAGAATTTAAATATTAAAGTCGTATAAAATTAATTTCCCGTCCAAACAAGAAATTATGTTAAGATGAGATTACACTAGACTCAACTATAACTCAATTGAAATTTATAAGAATCAATCGACTTCCTAAAATTTAAAATATCATATATGTGCCCATAAACTCAACACACGTTGAGTGTAGATCCTACATTATTATTTCAATTCATTATTATTTTGAATTTATTTTATAAATATAATAAAGATTATATGGTTTGTGAAGACCAACCGCTCAAATACTAGTATGATTGGTAATACTTAGACCGGTTTCAATGATATATTTATTATACGTGCCAATATGAATGAACTTATACCAGGAAATGATCAGTAATAGTAGATTTTTAGCTCTACTGCGATAATATCGCCGACCAGTCTATTTGGTGGTATATTAATATCAATATCAACCTACGGTGTGTCATGCTTAAAACGCATCACACGATATCAATTACAAGGCATATCTCTAAATAGTCTAAATACACATTAATATTCCAGTATACTTATGTAGGATTTCAAGATTTTGTAACGCTTGAAATCTGTTTATTACAATAGGATCACGTTAAGCAATTGGTCATGGTCGCGTTAAGCAATTCACGGGCCCTAGGTCCGATTTCAGTCTCCGGGCCCTCAATAAGTTCAGCGCGCTCATAAGCTATATCATATGCAAATTTCATGCAAAATATGGCTTACTCATTGTATTCATTTTCAATCCAATTTACTTGATTAATTACAATCTGGATATTTTGTACAGAAGCTCTGAATAAATTTAAGAATCGAAAAGTTTCAAGTTTTGAATAAAATTTTATTCGTTTTGAAATCTAATTTTAATCCGACTAATATAATTATAATGAAATCTGAAACTTTCCTACAAAAGCTCCACAAAAGCGAAACCCTAAAATTACTATCCAGATTAGCTCGTTAGATTTACAGGAAAAAATCCTCAGCTAAATTTAACAAATATTTTTCTTAGAAAAAGTCTAAAAGAAGTCCTGTTCTTGGGTTTTTTCATAAGCCGGTCAGAACCCCCCTCCCCTCCCCTCCCTCCTTTCCCATTAATGAATCGAATTGTACATTCACCGGGAATAACCGTACCAATTTCAAAACTCTAGATGTCGAAATAACGACGATATCGATAACGATGGGCCGACAAATCATTATGGTCATGAAATAAATGAACAGAGAAATTTGTCTAATACTTTGTCGAAGTTGAACAGAAATTGGTATTTCTGGACACTGGGTACAAATTTCTTCGAAATTTGTCTAACAATTCCTGTCCAAATTGAACAGGAATTGATAATTCTACACTGATAAAAGGGATAGGTAAAATACCGAGAATTTCACGTATAATCCAACTATAATTATAGGCGTTTTTGGGACAACAATACTTTATT
>JANTOP010032081.1:0-11608 GCA_027564815.1 Symmerus nobilis | reverse complement strand
ATATATTGCTGAATCACGTATTGTGTAAAAACCGCCGAAGCCGGATAGATTTTGAAGTCGAACAAATTTGGTAAGTCTCGCGACCCCCCTACAAGAACTACGCGACCCCCCGGGGGGCGGGACCCACAGTTTGGGAAACTCTGGCTTAGGGAATGATAAAAATGGCATTTTAATTAAAAACTTTATCAGAAAATTTTAGATTTCGTTAACATCAAATTATTGAAATAAAAAATCGATTTCAAAACGTATTTATTTAAATCTGAAATGTAAAACTTTCTTGGAGATTTACATTTACCACAGAGCTTTTTAACGAAAGTTTCCAATTTCATTGATATTTATTTATCAGAAGATAACATAGATTTAATAATGAGTAAAATAATACAATATTTTAATTAAAAGCTTTCGATCAGCTTTTGGTAGTTTCTTAAAGCTCTTTTCAAAAAATTTTGAATTTCAAAGACATTAAATTATTGTGATAGAAAATAGATTTTAAAACGTATAACTTTAAAATCGATATTTCAAGCTTTCTTAGCACTTTTGATTTCATCATGAAGCTTTTAAATGAAAATTTCGGAATTTATTATTTTAAGATGATTAAGATTTAAGATGAGCTTTTGTAGCACTCTTAAAGCTTTTTTCAGAAAGTTTAAATGTCATTGACGTTAAATTTTTAGGATAGAAAATAGATTTAAAACATATAACTTTAAAACCGAAATTCAAAGTTTTGTTAGCGCACAAAAAATTCGTAATTTTCATGCTGAGTCCTTTTCTATGACCATTACTGTACATATACATTATTTTTTAATATTTTTTATTGTCTGTTCTCTCTTTTATGTTATAAATCATAAAAAGCGACGCATGGGTCATTGAAAAATTCTGCGTATGTCAGTGTCTGAACCGCGGGTCATAGGTTCGCCATCACTGCATTACACTTTAGTCGAAGGAGAAGTTGATAGCGGCTATAGTTTTTTTTTCTTAGTCACTTAATCCCGACAAAACTATACGTATTACAGAAATGCTCATAATATTACTAGAACATGGTATAATAAAAAGCAATCGACTTAAACTTTATAAAGTGACAAACAAGTTAAAAAAAATCGATCCACAAAGTTAAAGGAGGGGATGGAAGTTATGTGTACCTAAAGATGACAAAATTAGCATGTAAATCTTATGGAGCGCAGTGATTGCTACCACCCCTTTAAGGAACGATTTTTCGTTATACCAGTATGTTAGCATGCAATTGATTGTAACTCTTTGACTTATGGAATTTTAAGGTAGAGTCATTTAATATCAACTTCAGATATATATCTAATAGATGAAATAGGCAATAATCATTGAGCGACCGGATCTACGAATTTGTAAGCAACACCTAATCTGTGTCTGGTTTACGTTTCTCAGCCTATGAGCTTCTGACAGAGGGCCTATCGAACCATATTCTGAAATTAAAATTGAACTCATAAATCTATTAATAGACAAATTTGACGAATAATTTATATTGATATTAACTAATAATATAACCGATACATCAAAGATAATGTTTAAACGGCTAAAAGTAATAATTACATATTTATATTATTTTTATTATAGCAAGATATTGTAATATATTACACATAATGAATTGGATTTTCGATTTTTCTCCAACGCTATCTGCTTCTTGACAACAATTTTTATTTTTATTAATCAAAACAACCAATCTATAATGAATAAACACATGAATATATAAATGAGTAAATAAAAAGTAAGTACTTGAATTGTATGGGTAGCTGTGTAGCTGACATGGAGGAGGGTAAGGAACTTTCGTTTTCAATATCAGATGATGGATCTACTTAGCTCTTGACATATTCTTGATATCATAATCGTATATATTTATGTATCTATTACTTTCAATAATCAACTAATTCCATAATTGTATACTTTTAACTTCTAGTAACAAAAGGACTGTCGTTTTGTGTATATGTTCCTAAATAAAAATTCATATCAATTGAATAAACGTATAATACGTATAATACCACCTAAAGGTTACAACAAAAATCCCTAATGCCTCTTTTATCAAATACGCAAACACGCAGTTGATGAGCCTGTGAAACAAAAAGTAACAGAATACGAAAGTTAAATTCTAGTCAGTTTTTCGATACTTAATATTGAAAATTGCCATTAGCTGAATTTTGAAAGTAGACGCTCTAGGATAATTGCCGATGTGTAAATACGTGCTAACAATAAAATTATATCTACATATATAACAGTGATACAAAATGCTAATATTGATATTGCCCTCGATTCAACCGACGACTGTTATATAAAATAAACTGATATTTAAGATAACATTAAAGTTCTGATTGAATTCAAAACTTTACTTTATCTTTATACAAAACTCTGGCAGTCTTTTCTATTCCGTAATGTCGACTTCGATTGAAGTTCACATCAGGTCTACACCTCTCACTTATGTGTCCAAATTTATGTTAATGAGTTCAAAATGTGTACCTTATGGTTAACTGAATCACTACCAATACACTTGTTGAAGTGATAATCATATTGGCTACTTAATATCTTATCAAAAAAAAAATTAAATGTGTTGGCATATTACTTGTTTAGAAACAATACCATACAATTAGCTACATAATTTGGTATTATTCTTCCTGAAGTATTTATTTATTTGCTCATTATGGAATTAAAATCTCAATTTGCTATTCATTTCAGTCTTTAGAAGAATCGTGATTTCAGATGTTTATAACTAATCAAGGAATGGTGATTTATCAGAATATATCCATCGTCTTGTTCCATTTAGTAGTTAGTTGTCGTCTTCAAAGTCGTTGGTCTTTATACTGTACTGTATGGAAGTATAGCACAGTACATTGCTGCGTAATAAAAACTATATTCATCAAACACAACTGAGTGATTACCGGTCGTCAAGCCCGATATTATCATATTATTATATATAAAATGTTTAAAAAATGTTGAGTATTTGGAAATTCAGAAGATAAACTCTACTCTCTATAAATAAATCGTCTGTCTTGTGTAACGTGTTTTGCATATTCTTTGGTCCACTGCACGTGTTTTTCCATTTGTTAGAACAAGTGTAAAATAAGATGTTATCATAACATACAATGTACTTATTGTATTCATCTTATCTACTGACATGTACCTCTCGTCTCCTCGTAATTGCTTCATAATGAATGATGAGTGTATTTTTGAAGTAGGTACACCAAGTTGCGAATTCATTTCACTAATTTTTTGTTTACATAAGGGGACATTCTACTTTCTCGGATTGCAGAAATCGAAATTTTTGTTTTATTTTTATTCGATAGTATATGCTATATGCCTTCGAGAATTTATTCCTAATTTTTTTTATAAACAGTAGGTATAGCTCATTAAGGATAAGCAGCATTTACATACGAAAATTCGATACGAAGAATTTTAAACGCGTTTTCCTCAGAACCATTTTTTTTGGTATGGCGGGAACGATTCCAAAAAAGCATATCGACCAATCGGTCTGGATTTTAAACATGTTATTCTAGACATCTGTGGCTATCGGCATACACAAAAAATTAGGAATATATTCTCGAAGGTATATACTATCGAATAAAAATAAAACAAAAATTCCGATTTCTTCAATCCGGGAAAGTAGAATGTCCCCTTAAATTGCGACATACGACATACATATACTAGAGAGCCATACGCGAAATGTATAATAGGACGATAGAGTCCTAAAAAGACGAGAGAAAAAGCGAACACTTTTAAGCTTGTAACTGAACGTCGTCAATCATATACGTTTCTACACGAGAAAGCCGTGCATATTTGTCCAAATTATACCAAATTCTTTAACCACAATCCTTCTACCTACATGACGTCTTCCATGTTATCCGTCTTCCGTAAAATATTATCCTATATTATAAGATGAAGAATCCCAAATTCGTTAAAATGCATCGGATAAGCGACAATAACTTCACAAAGAGTGATCGTGCTTACACTATCCGACATGTAAATTCACGAGAATGATTTCAAGCCTCATTTGTACATAATTTTCGCCATCCTCTACAAGCTCTTGTTTCCTACGAAAATAGCTTTGCTATTGTCGGTCGTTTGCTGATTAGTGATCCATGTAGTAGTGTTTCGTTTCAGCTATATTTAATTTTAGCAATAACTCTCACTGGTAGTTGCTACGCGGTTAAGGAAGAGCCTCTCACTATTAGCCAATAGGAGACTTTTTGTTATCTTTTACCAGTTCTTCGAAATGTAGTATCATTCATTCTTAAAATAATAACCTATCAGTAGTTGGTTGCTTTTGTTGCTCAATTATTTATTCAAATTGTTTAGTCTTTATTATTTTCGCCTTCAGTGTGTCGCCCATTTATATTTTTATTAATTTATTTGCACAACAAACTCTGGATCAAGCATAATGTTTGCTATTTATTCATGCTCGGTCCTATACATTTCTAATAGAATTAGATGTAAACTTCTAAACCATTAAATTACATATGTCCAAACTATTGCCGCTGTAACAACTAAAACACATTTACTGAATTGACACCAGGGGAAAGATTATACATTTTCAAAAGGCTCGAAGTGCTACTTTCTCAACTATGTTGGAGTAGATGCCATTTAAATCGGCAACCAACCCAAAACAGCCACTCGTCAACGCGTCCTCACCACCAGCTCGCAAGACTACTTTTACAATCCGGCACACCTCTACTACCAGAGTCAATTCAACTGTGATTTGTCATCAAAGCTAACTTAATAGATGACCACACGCTTATCCCAGACCTAATTTAATTGGAATTCAAGGAGTCAATCATATACAAGGTGCATACATAATCGAACAGATCACCGCAATTTGTTCAGCGAGCTCCAGTGATGACACAATCCACTAATGAAATTTAAGTGGGTACATCACAAAATTAGAGTGCAAATTTCATAGAGAGCAAGACAAAGTTCATCAAAATAATGAGCTAGCAGCAATAATAGTGATGAACAACAGCTTAGCAACTGTAATAATTCAAAATTTTGGTGTGTATATATGTAACAACCAATCAATTAGATTATTGTATGAAAATGATTGAAACATATACTAGTATAACTCCGTAGCAACACAACTCCAAAATCAATTATATGATGATCATATTAGCTTGTCACGCAAGAAGAATAATATGTTATGATATTCGACATTTAAATGGTCAAGCTGGAATTATACACAAATTCTATTAGGAAACCCAACTAATAATCCAACACCACATGAAGAACTAGATAAATTAACTCGTAGATATTCTATTTCATATGAAATGTTCGAAGCTCATTATAATTGTTAATTCGCTTAATGCTTAATGGAAGAGAATTCCAAGCATTTGCAGCCAAGTGTCGTTCAAGTGTCGCAGGACGCCGGTTTGTTGCCAACAGATTTGGTGCTTGTTGAGATTGTAAAGTGTTGGTTAGATTTAGTGGCATTTAAAAACGATACAAAAGAAAATTTCTAAACTACATCCAAACAGGTTATTGGTAAAAGAACTAACATGATCAAATCTGTGAAGTTTATAAATGTAATATCTTATTCATAACTTAAATGCCACTTGCAATCTGTTTTAGACGTACTGCCAAATTTAAAAAACACAGAGTGACAATTCACAATACAAAAAGTGCCGTATACTAACAATGATGACACCAATTTCATGGGTGTGGGAAGTGGAGTTAAAAAAGACAGGCTTCGTAAGCAATGCAACCGAGCATGGACTGATCTAGATATTTTTGAAGCGTGAGCATTCCAATTAATATTCTAGTTAATACCACACTAAGGTTAAGGTCGGTTAATTTGACTATTTGAAAATATTTCAAGCACTATTCCATCAAGGGCAATTCCCCTGTTTTGTTTTGTTAATTTATCATGTTATCATACTTTATATTTTTAAGGTTAGGTTATGTTAGAGCAGGCTGCACGCAGTATCACTTCTACGCTTCCGGGTGAGGCCATAAGGTCCATTCCGATACCTGCGTATACGGTTGCAACTGTAATCTTCTACCTCAAAAGAAAAAAAAATACTGGTCGGCAAACAAACCAGAGTTTTTTTTGCAAAGATCAAGCTTGAGCAAGAACTAACTGTAGTGGGATTTTCACAGTTAGGTCAGCTAGCTCTTTACTTATGGTTGAGCGCAGCTTAGCAAGTTCATCTGCTTTTTTATTACCAACATGTCCACTGTGACCAGGGATTCAGCAGATGTATACTTTCCTGGACTTAATGTTTTTAACAGCAAGCCGGCAGTCCTTAACAAGTCTAGACCCCACTGTATATGAGGTCATGGCATTTACTTTATAAGGTAATAAGGCAAGAATTATATTTAATCATAAGTAGTACCGTTTTCTCGATACGGGCCATTCCCGCTTTCATAAAAATACAAACACTGACATTCCGAATAATCTCAGAAGGAAATACATGTATATTCTTATGGTACTGAAATCAGAAAAAACCCCAAAAAATCAACGCTAAACATGTCCGAGCTCATGTACTGAATATAACTACTAAAACGCGTATTATTTTAATCCTCCGTACTTCTGAGTATTGACGAGTTTAATAATCAGTAATAGAGATTGATAAGCTTTCAATTCTATGATAAATTTTTATTATATTATTTACTTAAATTAAATGGGTTATTAACAATGCGATATGGCATATAGAAGGATAATATACTAAATACTGATATTATACAGTTATAGCTATGTGTAGCTATTATATACTCGCCCTCGACTTACATAAATATATTAATTTATTAATATTTTTTTTTTATTAAGTTTTGTCATCATCCAAATCATTTCAATAACAATATTAGTTCTACAATTAATGAATAGCATTTTAAACAAAGAAATAAATAGTACTTCGGTGCCTTTTGCAGCGATCACTTATTATTGGCACTTTTACTTCGGTTATGGATGGAGCTTGAGTTAAAATAAATCTTTTATACCATTAAATAAGAGTACTCGTATCTCATAGGACTAAAAGTAAAATTTATGCTAATTTAAACATAATTTTTGCCCAAATGTTCGCTCAGAACTTAAGTATCCAAATATTATGGTGTTTAAATAGTGCGCTCATTATAACCCATATTTTTTAATTTTCATAATATAGTTATAGTATTATTAATTGTGTGTAATTAAGCAAAAATAAATATCAGTAATATTTGTATATCGGCCGGAAAAAGCGAAAAAAGAATGGCTGGAGATAATAACGCGGTATGTGCTAACATAGTATGTATAATGAATATGAATACAAATCTGGTAATATTGAATAGAAGGAAGGAAGGGGTGGACCACTTTGAATGCTTTCATCTCGTCATATAAGAATAATTAACTCCTTGATTCTAGTTTTAAGATCTTAAGAGACGTTTTAGCCTTTTAGATAAAAAAGGCTTATTCTATTAGAATATCAAATCTTTTTGAATTCGTCTTAACCAAATTAACCGCTTAAATTACAAGATCAGGTGAAGTACAATTACTTCTAGACCAGATACCGACGTCGACGATATAAAAGTAAATATATCTCCCGATAGTGATACTGTAGTATAGATAGACTTTAAATCTTCAAATTAAACCGAACTTTGGATTCTCTACGTGATGTAACTGTATTTCACTGAATGTCAAGAATTGTAAGTATGTCCATTTCTTATTACCGCGAACAGTATTCGTTTCAATGTGACTATGGGAAATGGGGAAAACTTCTATAGAAAATACTCTCCAAATTAAACTGCCAAAGCAACATTTGAGGTTATTTCTTATAGACCTGTAGATTTTTTCGTATGTTCAATTTGGGACGTGAAAATACATAGGTATATTAAATACCAACACGTGGTTAAAAGATATGGGCGAATATGAAGTTTGGAAGTCAATTTTTCTCATCCAATTCGTCTTACATCCATTTACTCAAATATTTCTTGTGATTCTCATCGTAATTCTTCATCAAAAATTAGAAAATTTTTAAATTAATTGAATTTCAAAATTGATTTTTAATAGTTTAGTTAATTTAATATTTGTTTTGGAACGATTATATTTTACTATCATGTGTCTTAGATCATGCAAGTAGTTCCGAAAAGCATTATTTGATTGCGCGTACTTCACGCTTGTCGCCTTCTTTGGATTAGTTTGGGCTGTATTTCATTTATAACGCGTATAATTTCGTTGTTCAGCTCTAGAATTATTGGCATAGTACTTTTCACATTGCACCAGAAAAAGAAGTCCAATGTTGCCAAATCGCAAAATCTCGGCATCCTCGTTGTACTCCTCCAGTCCTAAAACCGTACCAAACAGTGACTCCTCGTTGTGGGTGTATAGGTTTTTCTTGAATAACTGTGTACAGGTTTTTCAATACTGCAAATGCAGCAATTTTGCTCGTTAACGTATCCGTTTAGGTGGAAACGTGCCTCATCGGGCTAGTCTTCAGTTCCTGTTTCAATTTAATTTTGTAGACGTGTAACATTATGTCTTTCGTTAAAAACGCTGAATGGTGCTGTAAGAATGGTCAAACTGTTGTGCACGACTATGAATTGACGCTGTCCGAACCTGGACCATACTTCTACAGCTCCAATATTTTCGGTCGAACGACCTGTGCGGAGACACGGGTATTCTCCTCATGTTTGGCACTGACCCAAATTTGTCAATTTCTTCGCCAAAAAGGTTTATTGTTGCCTCAAATGGGCTGTTATATTAACGGAAAAAATCACGGAGTACGGGATACGCATTTCTCGAACAACGATCATATTTATATAGCGTTTGGATCACCTTTACGCGTTGTTCAATTATATGTATCGCCATAACTATTATATTTTCCTAAGCCTGTAGATGACAGTTATAAAAAAAATATTTAAAAAACATCAACTTCTCAGAAATCATCTCATCATCTTTTACTTTTACTCCTCTAGGGAGCATAGGTGCTTCAATTTGGAAGTTTCTGTAACTTATTTAGATTATTAAAGAGGCTAGGTAGACACTTTAGCGGCCAATCGTATTTTTGTTATTTTTCTTTATTTTGATCATTTAATCCATTGCTGTTGACCAATTACATATTAATAGCAATGGATGTGTATTGTTTTTGATGATACCCCCAATACACAAGGAGTATCCGTATAAGAATACTTATATTTTTATACGGGGGGCCGCCAGCTTTACGTCACCATCCGATATAAAATTGATACGTCACCATCCGATTGAGATAATAATTTGTGACGAGACCTGGCTTGGAACCTGCAACCTCCCTCTTCAAAAGCGGGTACACTACCCATTATGCCATGCATAAGTCGACATCTCAGAAATAATTGCTGTCAAGGATGACGTAGTGGAAAACATTATCTTTACTGGTCAATAATATTTTCCCTGCCCAGTTTGTTTATTGGTACTCTGTTATCTTCATCTTGGCTTGACAGCACGCTTGAACTAATGTTCATAGACTACCTTGGGGCAATAAGGTTCTTACATTCCATGATACTAATTTTAAGTTGTTTTATTTCGTCCGTTGCCGAAATAACGATTTCTTGTTAGAATGGTTGCTACCTATATACTATATATCCAATCTACTTCAGTGTAAACACACAGGACACTATGTTATTATAGCTTAAAATTCTTATCCCAGCATTCGCTCGCTTCCTACATTAGCCTTCTACTGCGTGATCGGGTATTATCGGATTGTCTTATCATTAAAACTAAAAAAAATGCATTTCAAAGTTCTTCAGTCTTTAGAGGGCATATTCAAAATAGTCAAGAATGTGTAGGACTGCTTCCGGCGTTTTCTATTTGAATTTGTCACGTGAAACTTTGGCAGATAAGGGGAATAATTTAATGTTTATCAGAATGAAAATTGTCGTCGTGTGCTATATGTTTTACCGATGCGGGAACATCCATATATTAATTAATATTCTCGTCTTACACCGTTGATTGATTTTTCCTTGAATCAAACTCCTTTGCAATGAAATTGTACGTTTTATGAATCTTAGTAATTGATATCGATAGTCCAATGTTTGATAGGCTATTGTTATTAGCATTTGTTTTGTTTTTTAATTAATTGTGGTATTTTCAAGTGGTTTCGAAATATATATATCAAGTAGGACACTTTTGAAATACTTATAATTAGAGCAAAGTCGATAAATCAAATACTTATGTCAAGAAAACAACTTATATGACCTATATAAAGATTTCTAAATTTTCGTAACTATTGGTAGGTAGAATTTTAAATAGGTGCTCACCACAGAAAAATAATTTATACATCTACATTGTATTCCATGTATTTTAATATAGTAAATCTGTAGGCATATTTTACCAAAATATGATAAACTGTACAACCAATTAATAATTGTGGTTTAGTCACCCATCCAATTTCTACTTGTAGTCAAGTTGATTACTTTTTTGCTTAGTTGAAATATTATACAATCAACCGTAAACCGATAACGAGAAATTGATACTGAATTGAGACTGTATAATACAGTTATCCAATAATTACAACAATTTAATTATAATGGAATAATTCAAAATTCAAAATTGAATTATTTTGAAGTTGGCACGTGTGTGATGCTTATCTTCAACATGATGATACAATAAACGGTGCTGAACCGAACTCATTTTTTGCATGTTTTCATATGTTGATCCGAACTAGTTGTAAGCTTTATTTCATTTTAGAAAAGTAGATGCTCCTGTGTCTAAATCTGTGTTAACTAAGCATTAAAAGCTTAAGAAATTCTAAGATGTGATAATAATAATATAAATGAGATAATTACTAAACATAAATATTATAATTTATGGTTTGATTTTTAGTTATATACAATTACTAAGATTGCCATTCCACGCGAAAAGAGAAAAAAAATATTTATTATGGTCCCAACCCCTTTCGATTTTTATAACAGTTCCAGAATTTGTTAGGCATGAAAAAATTCGTGTCGAACATTTTTTATGATAAATTCTGAATCTTTCATCGATATCGAAAAGGGTCGGTGTCAAGTGATGTCTTTTTGTATGGATGCTTGTACTAGTATTTATACTTAATATTATGAGTTATTACTTATCTATTAATGAAATAAAGGTATTGGTTTATTTTAGTTAGTTTAATACCAAATATACTTGAATTATTTATCTTATGCGATTATAAATTGAAATGATGGATGTTGGATTAATTAAGTTATTAAAATTACATTTTGGAATTAAATTTAATGTGTATCTGCGATCATTCCTAAATAAACACAATTAATGTTGACTGAGCGCTGATCTGTGTGAAATTCCGTGCCATAATTTCTGTTTTTTAAGAAACAAACACTATCATAGTATCATACCTAGGTTCCTAGGGCGGATACATTTTACTTTGTTTTATTATATTTTATTTCCAATCCATATATACATTAAGGTAGTTCGATTTTGTATGAACAAATTAAAGTTGTTTTTTTCAAAAAAGAGAGGGTCTAAAAAGTTGCGCAATAGTGTTCTCATAACTTTTGCGTAAAAAAATTTTTAAAAAAATAATGGTTAGAACTTGCACCAAAGTGATTTGTAAATTATTGACACTTTTTTGCACCCTCAGAGGACAGATCTAAAATTTCTTAAGACCGAATTAAAATGTTCTCACTATTCTTTTTGAAACCCAAACAATATAAA
>JANTOP010032070.1:0-11610 GCA_027564815.1 Symmerus nobilis | reverse complement strand
TCCTATTATTTATTTTAAGTTTATTTTTAACCAGTGCAATGAGTTTTTCTTCAATATTCATTCTCGTATTTTTATAAAAATTTGTTGAATTTCAGGGTTATGGTTGCATAATCTGACGTTTGATATGTTTGATTAAGTTCAAGTTTTAAGTTGAATGTACCTTTGATTATACAAATCCATATAATGTTTATTGAAAATCCGAAAAGTTCAAAAAACTTGATTTGATTGACAAACGTTCCGCTGTTGTGTTATGGGTTGTTACTATGTCGTGTTTTATTGAATATTAACATTAATTATTTTATATTTTTTATAGAATTCTGTATTCAAGCAAATTAGAAAATTACCGATATTACTGGTAAGTCTTTAAAAAAATAAATACCGGTTAACCATTTACCGGTAATGCAGCCCCTAAATGTCGCAATAAAAATGTCATTAAAAAGAAAATTTATCTACTTTTCCAACGAGCCTTTAATCAAGCATTTATGTCAAGAAGTGTAGTAAATATAGGATATCCAGAAGTAAGATGTCGAAATTCATAGCAAAAATCATTGCCCCCCCCCCAAATTTTTAAAATAAAGGGATTTTGAACCCCTCCCCCTCAAATGCGATTTTTTACATATCTAATAATACGCTATCACCTACCGAAGTTTGATCCTCCAGGAACGTATCACCTTGTATATGATATCGTACTTAATAAATTGATGTTAAAAGACTTTCCACGTCAAAGTGAACAAAATAAAGTGATTTTTGTCCCGACCCTTTTGATTTTGATAAAAGTCTCAGAATTTGTTAGGGTTGAAAAAATATTCGATATATATTTTTTGCATCGCCATCCGACTTACAGGGTACGAATACAGGATACCCCAATGTGTCATATTTTTGCTAAAATTTTTGCTATCGTTCGATCATTTCGCAGATATTATAAAAAAAATTGTAATAACTATCTTAAGGGGAAGTGTCGGTAAAAATGTTCGGAGAATTCGATTTCTTTTTTTTTACATTACATATGAAGACAACAGGAGAAAAACAAGGAATGTCACAAAAAATTGAAAATTGAGTTAAGATCGCCATTTAGTGGGAAAATGTCTATACTTTATTATAAACACATCTCGTCGGAATTGATATTTTGTAACATTCCCTGTTTTTCCCCTGTAGTCTTCATATATGAAAGCTATAAGTATCTAGTATATGTCGGTGAAAGGGTTTTTCGATCAACGAATTATTTACGCCGCTACACAGATGTTAAGTAAGGGCACAGGTTACACCTTTTTGGATGAAAAAAATCGAAATTTTCTTGATCCCCAAAGGGTCTAGAATACACCCTTGAAATAGTTATCCAAAAAAAAATTATTTATTTTGAATCAAACAATCAAACTATAAACGTGTTTTACTCGAAACAAGATTTTTCCAATCTGCGAAGAGTCTAGCTTCTGAACCATTTAACCAAATTACTTCTTTCTTTGCCCCAGTAAAGTGAACAATTTTCTCCATGGGATAAACCTGTGATAAAATTGTGAACATTAAAGATTTTTACAGAGGACCAAAGTTAAAAAATAATGGGAAAATTACTTTTTTTTTCAAGTGCCTGCCACTTTGTCATTTTTTTTAGTTTTTTAATATTTTATAGGTTTATCCAATGTTTCATAATATTCTCTTGATGGCTAGCTTTTCCTCATGTTTCTAGATTACGACTTGATGACGCTATGCTCTTCGCAAAAAAGTGGTGTTTTTTTTTCAAAAAGGATTGAATTTGAAGCTGCCGTATTGGACGCCATTTTGTTAGGAAAAAAAATAATAATAATTGTGTAAATAGATTCAAGTACAATAAAGATTTGATAATAAAAACCAGACCTCTAAGTACAACAGGTGCTCAAAAAATAATTTTCAAAGTTTGTGTAATTTTCGGCCATATAATCGGTTTTTCAATTGCCTGACAAACGGGCTGGTTTTTGAGATATAATTTTTATACTTTCGCTTGTCTAACTAACGCAATATTCACTCATTTGGGTGAGGGATTTTTGAAGGAAAATGAACTTTTTTACTGGGTTCCGAATTTTAGATTTTAAACTAACTTAATTCTACATTAATAAAAAATAAACTAATTTTGAAAAGAATTTAGTGATCACACAATTAAACAGGGTCTTTCAGACCACCCTCACCGCTTTTAACTTTTGAAGGCTAAGTGATAAAAAGTTTTGAAATAGGATCAATGGGAGCCTACAGTGTACCATTTAATTCATTAAATCCCACACCGACCTACGGGGGGAGAGGGGGAGAGTGGGGGTTGAAGATTTTAAATAGTCCGTGGGGTCGAGTGATAGCTCATTTGAATGGGTTTTCAAAGTCGAACACAAATATGCAATATCCAATATAATATAGTATATGGTGGGTCACTCTACATTTATGTACCTACCTTTATTTCACAACTACTCGAAATAACAACCTTCAATCGCTTTTTGTAAAAAAACGACAATAAAAGACCGGATTTAAAAAAAAAAAACAATTATTAAAGGAGAAGAGCTGAGAAACCTTCGTTCAGTAACTCTGATAAAATGATTAACATGGATAATCTTCTTATGTAACTGTTAATGTATATTGTACGGTCTTGGTCCCACCCTCCGTCATAGTGCGTCCTTAGTGATACATTTTTGATTTAGACCATCTCCTCTATGATTATATAGTTGATATAGGACATTTTTTATAGGGTGACAGTCTTTCTATATCTAGACGCGCCATAAAACATTTCCAAATACTTTAATTCAATTAACAGAGGTAATATTAAAAGAATGGAGATGTTTTCATAAAAGAAGTAAATATTTTTATATATATTTTTGTTATGTTAATACCTCGTACTGTGGAGATACTTGAGCTGTCGAATATGCAATTTTTATTTATCACAAAACTTTCAATTATATGGTCCATTAGTTGATCTATACAACACCTGACCTAACTCCCGGTAAAACATAAATTATATAAAGTAATAGTTGCCCTCATTATACAATATTTGGATCATATCAACTTATAGTTTGTACTCCGGTTCGCTCTAAAGAAATTCCTCTGTTGAATATCCGCAATACCAAGTGATATACAACGTCCTAGGATCATGGACTATGTATATATGTATTTAATTGTTTATTAAAGCATTTATTTAAAGCAAATAGGTACGCAGTGCTTGGATTTCTCGATAATGTTGTAATTAGTAATTTCTCAAAGAGATTATAGGTCAGATTTTAGATACCAAAATATTAACCATATAAAAAACAATTAAACAATACTAAATATGATTGTAAAGTGAACCGAAAATTATACCCATAATACAATTAATTAATTTATATTTTTAAACCCGCGAGGAAAATATATTAAAAATAAACTACATTAACAACAGTTAGATTTAAAAAAAAAATATGCTATTATTAGCAATTAAAAATTAAAACAGAAATAATTTCTTGGTAATTCAGCGAATGGTCAATAGCTTTTCTTTTTTCTTTCATAAATCAAAAGGCTAAGTGGGAAAAGTAAAAGACAAGAAATATTAACAGAAATTACTTTATTTTAAATTCAGTAAAAATTTCAGGTTCCATATATTATATTTGGAGTTAATTATAAGTTAAAGAAACAATTTAATTTAGTTATTATTATGAAAATTAATTTTTATTGCTTCATATTAACGCGCATTCATGATCTTAGGTAAAGTTCTCACGATCTCTTACAAAAAAAAAAATAATACATGCTTTATTAGGCAGATATATAAATTTGGTAAATTATTTATTGCATGTAATATTAACTAAAAGAATAAAATATGTAAAAGAAATTTACTATGCTTATGGTAATATAATTTAATTCAAATTTCAACAATTTCTTGGATATTGAGGTTTGATAAAATTATTAGGAATTTGTTAAACAATATTGCTAAATTAAATCAAGCTGAAGAACCATGTAGGATTTAGTCATTATTATTTTTAATTATAATATATACCATACCACCCAAAATTGATAATCTAACAGGTAAGTTAATAGCCATACTAACTATGCAATCATGCTGATTGCAGTAGCCAACCACAAACTATAATGTTTAATGTTTCTTGTAATCATTTTAACCGATCAAATTACATATAGCCAGCATTAAAAATGCGGTATTCTACTCTCCGTTCATCCTTTTATATAAACTTTTTAGTTGTATTCTTGGGGAATAATTATAAAGTTTATTGATTTATACAGAAGACATTAGTTTAAATCGGTCAGCCGTAGTCCTTACCCACTCCGATTTTGAAAATCCAGAAAATTGGAGTCATCCTGTATTCGATTCTACACATTTATGAAAATCAGAGGAAGGCAGGACAGAAATCATAGTTGATCGATTTAATATAATTTCTGAACTGAAGCTGTGCTTTTTTGTAGTGACAATTTTAGAGTTGTACATTACGATCAATTTCTGCAAAGCTCTTTGATTCATTCTTATTAAAAACCGACTGGGCGGATGGGTTTATATCTAGTGTTATATAAATAAACTAAAATTAAAATCATATTTTATAAATATTGGAGTCGTTACATCGGCGGTTATTTGAAAGATATTCAAAAAATGCTCTTAAATTTAGCACGTAATAATAACTAAAATTATCGAGAATTATTTCTTGTATCAGATAATTGTAAAAGATGAATGGGTGGTTTCAAACACATATTTTCATCACTATTCAGTGATAGCAAATGCTTTATAAATGTTGGGGAAAGTCATACTTATATGTCAATAGAGTTGTAATGGAACTCTATTAAAAGATATCCAAAGGGTATTGTCTTTTAAATTATTAAAATATTTTCCTATTATATTCTGCTTACGATTAAGGTATTTGTGATCATTGCCATATCCAATAACAGTCATGCAGAAATTTAAACAGATCCACCATCCGCCTGCACTGAACAGCTACAGCATAATAAAAAACTACAGCCGACGAAAACATAAGTTAATACGATAATTTTGATTACGGCCCTTAAAAGTAACAACTTCGGCGATTTAAAGAAAATATTGTATGAATAAAACCGCAAAGTGTTTTTATATTACGGATAATATCTTAATGTAGAAAATTACCGTTGATTTATTGCGATTTCCAAATTCATAACTTTAAGTTAATCGAATAATTTGATTTCCGTCAATACTTATTTCGTATCATGTAGGTATTTCGATCTAAAAGATGCAATAAAGATTATATGAATAAATATTTGTAATGTATAGTAATTATTGGAATTGTATATCGTACGTGAACTAATATTATTATGCAATGAAATTGTTCGGAAGAGTTTGCAGATATTCTATATTGAATCATTAATATTTTATAGACCGTAATCGCATTTGTATAATTTTAACAGCAACATGTGTTATGTATTTTAATATTAAGTCATATGTACTATGATTGTAAGCGAATAAATGATTATTTCTTATAGACGCACATCCAATAGATTTCTTAATTCTAATCAGTTTTGACCCTTGCACAATTATGACTTAAGGAGTTATATCCGTTCTGTTGGGTCCAAAAATCGACAACAAATTTATTGCATGTTCTCAAAGAATATATACCACTTTCCAGATTATTTCCACATATGTAGCTTTCATAACGATCGAACCACTCATTCCTATACTCTATGTAAGTTGACTATAAATACTAGCTATAGTAACTATAAATTTCAGACTAGCTTATATCGGAATCTATTTTTTGTCAAGTGCCGTTTCAATGATCACGATTTCTCGAAAAACAATTCACCGATCAGTCTCAAATTTTGAAGTGCTATTTTGTATTGCAAAAGCTAGCTCAGAAAGGAGGGATTTTCATTTCGACGAAAATTTTTCTTTTTATCGGCTGGAAAACTCAATTTTTGGAACATCGATCGGCAACCTTTCTAGGCTGCGGGTCAAAACCAATCAAAATGTGAGTATTAAGAAGACGTTCCGGGTCAGTGGTACTTTCATTTTTAAAACAGTCTATTTTGGTGAATATGATGCCCCCCCCCCTCAATTATTCCCTGCTTAAATGCGGGATAGAATTATTAAAGTGGAGCAGTGGCGTGAGGCCAACGTCTTCATAAGATGTGCAGATATCTTCGGCCGGAAAATATGTAAAAATGCAGAAAGTTGCTTTGACGGTAAAAATACAAAAATTAAATATTTCGGATTAGTCGAAATTTAGCTATAAAAATATCAAAAATGTGTAAGGGCTTGTACCGAGAAATTTGAATATCGGACATTGCAACATTTATCCGGATTTTCCAATTATTTTATTCAAAAAATGTAATGGTGCAGGAAGCTTCTAAAATAGTTAAGGAAAAATACAAAAATATCACAACTAAACATTTTGATCAAAAACTCTGCAAAAACTTTAAAGCTCATAGAAAGCTTAATTTCCCGAACCTTATTTTTTACGTTTTAAAATCTATTTTCTATCCAAACAACGATCATTTAACGAAATTTCATTTTTTTTCCAAAATAAGGCTTTTAAAACCTCGAAAGCTCTTTGAAAGCTTAAAGCTAAAATGTTATTTTAAATAATTTGGAATAGAATTTTTATCCGATTCATTAAATTTAAATGAAATATGGAATTCTGGCAGAAAGCTTATTCAAGCTATTAACAGCACAACGAAAGCTTTAAGTTTCGAATTTAAATTTTAACGTTTTAAAGTCTATTTTCTATCCAAATACGATCCTTTAACAAAATTTCAAATATTCCTGAAAAAATGCTTTCGAAAGCTAATTCAAAGTTATAAAATAAAATAATTTGAGTTAGTTATTTGCAGCAATAAAAATTGGTTACGATTTTATTGATATTTCAGGTGTGCTTTGCATCTTCTGCGAATTAGACTGCAGGAAGTGGAGATACATATACTGAAGACTCGGTTCTACAAAATTTTGCATAAATCAATTACACTCTCTTTTCAGAACAAAACTGGGTCACTGAAATTATCAAATGGGTCACTCGGTGACCCGCGGGTCATAGGTTGCCAACCCTTGCTATATACTAATATGTATTTTTTTATTTCAGTTGAGTTCCATAAATACGAGTATCATGAAACGATGTCAAAAAAGGCGTTTCGGGGCAAGCACCGTAGTTTTTACAATTTGCCAAATTTTCATATAGGGAATGTCTTACAAACGAATTAAAACTTAACATTTCGGTACTTTGTAATTCAGATTAATAAAATTATGATTTCACACCTGGGAATGGGAATGTTTCGAAATTTTATAAGAATTGAATAAAATCAAGAGTAACGTACCTCGATGAGCTTTCGTATTTTTCTTTTCCTCATAACGACGACGGGAGGTCAATAGCTTTTCAAGCTTTAAGTTTTTATTTTCCGCGATCGAATTATCCCAATTGAATTGCGGGACATTCAAATGGATAGGGTTGCTATTTTCTAATTATAAAATGATACATATATTTCAATAGGTCGGTTCTAATTTATAAATGTAACGTTTTATAGAGCAATACCAGTAGAATAGATAAGTGGATAGTTAAAGTATAGGTAACCCTCGTATAACACGGTTAATTGGTACCGTGCTATAGAAAATCCGTCTTTTACGAAACGCAGAGTTAATACAATTTCTGATAATGCGTACCGTGATATGGAAACCATGTTATACGATACTCTGTGTAATATATAAACAGTGTTAAGCGATAATCCCAGGAGTTATGATAATTTGAAGAGTATTATACGAAAATCAAAACTGTGTTACACGGATACCAAACTCGGGTTGTGGAAAAATTTGTTTTTTTTTTTAAATTCCCACAATTATGATTTGGGGGATATCCTTTGAGCCAACGTTGAGATATATGTGATCGATCAAATGCACCTTAAATTTGTTTTTTTTTATATCACGAAATTGTTCCCCAGCGTCAACTTTAAGGATATCATCCATATCGTTAATTTATAATTTTTTCACCGATCCACCCTAAATTTGTAATTTTTTTTATTAAAAACGATTCCTAATGTCAACTCTAAGTATATCCACCATCTTGTAAATTCATTAATTGTTTACCTATCGATCCCAATTTTTATAGGAATAATGTTTAAACGAATTGATTAATTTGAATTTGACATCGAATTTGCCGTCCACTTCACATAAACCCAAGTGACTATTGCATACATAACTAAAGTTGTTTATTTCTCGAAATTAATTACTCGTCAGAAGACGTTTGAAGACATCTCAAATCTTCATTTTAAAATATTTTCTAATGCATGCCACCCATTTTTTTAGTCTTGCTACAGGCGCAAACATGTCATTGAAATCCACTTCTTGCATTCCCACCCCCTCCCCCCGAACCTTGGCGACGTCAGTGACGTCGTTTCGTTTTCGGCAACAAGTGAAATCAATAGGGTGACGATATCAGGGATTCTGTAATGAAAGTATGTTGGGAGATTTTATTTGGTTTCTCATAAGACAAAGAATCCTGAAAGTACAAACAATGTCGCCAATTATTTATAATACGCTCATGTGTCTTGCCATATGAAAATGTCTTAATAAAAATAAACTTGAAATGAATTAAAATTAAATTAATGGAATAAAATGGAAAATAGAAATATTAACTCATTTTGGCAACTAAATTAAATTTTCCATAATTTCATAATTTTTCCATGGTTTTTTTCCACGGCAGCTTGTTTTCTTCGTAAAAGTATCATCTCCACGTGAAAAATGATAAACTGAATTTATTTTGACTTTTTCGATACTTTCTCGCTGATTTTTAGCTTACATTTTGAGAGGAAAAATTGACTTTTCGCAACTTTTTTTTGCAATTGTGCCAAAACTACTGAGCTAATACATTTCTAGCTTTATTACATATATTAATGTCCGATTCAAAAATCTTTCAGCTCTTAATTATTCTAATAATAATAATTTATAATAAAATTTTAGGATCAGACAAATTTGAAGGCATCTACGCTTGTAAAGTACGAAACCCCTGCTATAGAGGATCAGAGTAAATTCGAACAGTTAATTCTGAAATCATGTTATTCTCTTAGAATATTCACGATTTTCTTAAAATGATAACGGAAAAATTATTATCATGTCAACTATAAAATTTGTATCTTATTGTATAATATAATAAGCTTGTAATAGCATTAGATCGAACTAAGTGTGCAATTAAAAAAAATATGAAGGAAAAAATATTGTTTAATGTTATTGATTATTTTATTTGATGATTCTGATCGAATTCTGTGTTGGTCTGTCAGTTGCTGCAGAGATTAAAATTAACATTTTCTTAATAAATTCTTTATATCTTAAATAAAGTTAAAAGGAATATTGAACAATTATTAATGATCTGGTTGGATTAATTGAATGTTAAGTTCAGTTAAAAATATAACTTATTCATCATTTTAGTGGGAATGATCACGATTTATTGATTGATCTCGACGTTTTTTTCTGTAACTCAAAAGAAATAACATAATTTATTTCACTTCTTCACATCAATTCAATAGTTGTTAATCCGTTAACCCACCCAGAAAGAATTTGTTTTAATCGTTTTTCTCTTCAATGTCTTTAATTTAATTTTTTTTTTCATAACTCCAAATGAAGTATCTGACCAAGTTAGTAGACAAAAAAAATTGTATTAATAAATGGTGAGTGACTTTTAAAAATTAATTTCTCGATTTAAATTATTAATAATAATAATAATATTTATTCAATACAGAAGCCATAATTTTTTTTTTTAAACTTTTTATGGTTAGTAATGTTGGTAGCTAGATTCTTGGATGAAATAATTTGATAGATGCTCATATTAAACAGTGGGGTCATAATCGAATGGTTATTCCAATTGTGTATATATGAATGTTCAATCCCTTGAAATTATTTTCTTAAAATAACTCTACGTTAGGATGACGATTGAAAATAAAGTGTTTATTTTATCTTATCCATAAATCATCAATATTTTATAAAATACAAAAGTGTATTCATAAAAATTACAAATAATAATGAAATTATCTTATTTATAGAATAATGGATGCTGAAGCTCAGACAAGACCACAAGGGAAAAAGACGAACAAGAAATTCAAAGATATCCATTGATGATGGGATAAATAAGAAGAATTGATTGAGATTTTATTTTAATGATTAGAAAGGTTACATATTAACAAGAGGGAATGAAATCTTGAAGAGGACATTGTATAATGTTCAATAGAAATTCTTCAAACTCAATCAATATTACATCTGATTTAACAAGAAACCTAAATGATTTGATATTATAATTTAAATATACGTAAACGAATAGAAAATTAAGGTTCATTAGTGTTCTCAAAATTTGAAAATTTAAACTAAATATTTCTATAAAATTAATTAAATTTTTCAATTTGTAAGTTCCTATATCGACAATTTGGAATAATTTTGTTGTACATTATCTAAAATCACTTCATTTAAAATACTAATATACTCCAGCTTTTACTATAGTTTATCATCTGAATAAATTGTTGAAATGATATAATTATATAATATGTTAACACTAAATTGATTTTTATTTTTATTTTAATAAATTTAGAACAGGATTTATTATTTAACTATACAATTATATATTCAACAAATCTTTTAACAATATCAATTCCAAAATGTATTGATCCATAAGACCATACGATATATACTTACCATATTAGGTTTAGGTAACGATATGTTTAAAGCAGTGATTTGATTACCAACGAAGCTTTCTTGCGGGTAAAACATATACAATTACATATATGAAGCTTTTGCACTGTTACAAATTTTTGGGAAATTTGTATTATGTAGCTTTTGTCGATAGATAATTGAAGTATAAGTTATGATTTAATATTAATTATTGGCCCATAAATTCGGAGACCTCGAACAAGATGAGCCGCAACAACGAGTGTAACGTTATTCCAAATGAATATAACATGATCGCAAATTAATCGCATGATCGCATTGTTCGACCAAATGTTTCCATCAAAAAATTTACCGATTCTTCCCTTTGCTTACCAAATAATTTTCCGTAAACTTAAAAATGTTGACTGTTATAATGTCCTCAACATTATATTTTTTATTTAAAATGTTTTGATAACAAATCTTGCAATACGCTGAATTTTCGTAGAATGTACACAAAACAAAACAAAACTTGTTCTTCTCACATAATATTGAAATTTTTATTTTCTCCAATCCACTTCTATTTTCTCAACGCTTCATTATGTTTTTAAATCATAAACTTCCATAATTTATTTTCGATTCGTTTTAATAATTAATAATTTGATAACTGAATATCAATAATAAACTTTTCTTCGAGAAATTCTCTTTTTTTAAAGATAAGCACGTCCGAATAGTAAAAAACAACAGTGTTGGAACATAAATGTTGGACGCGTCGTGAGAAAAGGGACCTTATCTTGCCAAAGTAAAATTTTCAATACAGGACAAAATATGAGTTAAGTCAAAATGTCAGGTTTTGGGTTCTTGACCCAAGGAACAAAATGGACCTAAACTTGCCAATGTAAATCTTATGAGGCAAATGTGTGCACATGAACATTGAACTATTAGGTATTAGGTATTAGGACTATTGGGCAATATGTTTGTAAAAAACACAAAGAGCCTTTGGGTACCCCCCCCCCCCCAATCCCCCGAAAAATTTAAGGGGAGGGGGA
>JANTOP010032048.1:0-11611 GCA_027564815.1 Symmerus nobilis | reverse complement strand
TGATTTTGATAGCTATCAAATGTACCTTCAAAATGACATATATATAAAGTTCGAGCTATCACGATATTTGTTAGTACAGACATCTAGCGTCAAATTCCGGTTTTTAAGTTGTACACCCGATAATATTTTTGAAATGCTCACAAGATAATTGAAAAACCTATTTTAGCGTTGGAACAAGTCGCAAATCCCGATATGATAGCAATCCGACACTTTGAGTACCCAGTATGCGTCGGATGGGGAAAAAATATAAACGTATCGAATACTTTTTCAATCCTAAGAAATTCTGAAACTTTATCGAAATCGAAAGTGGGCGGGCCAATAATCAACTTTTTTTTGTAAGTTTGGCATGGAATTGCAGTATGATAATAATTATAATTAATAAGTAAAATATAATAAATAAATAAATATATAATTTTAAAGATACATAACTGCATGCATATATGTATAATATATCACACACTCGTAAAGTGAATTTGAAATTCATATGGAATTCATGGAATTCATGTGTAGAGTACACATAACTAAAGCCGGGTCCAGATCAATAAATTCATCATTTATTTATCTATCATTTTCATTTTCAAAGTTCCCACTAAAAAATTAATATTAATAGAAATTTACTAAGAGCAGTTGACATTTTTGTAATTATACATAACCAGCAGTATCTCATGCGTAATGCCAGCAGATGCACGTGCATAATATTTATGGGTTGTACGAGATTGGATTTAAGGTTGACAGAATTTGTAGACCATCTAGTGTAACTATCGTATATTTTTTCCGAGCTGTTATCAAACATTTGCGGTATACTACATTGTCGTTTATGATTCGACACAAAAGGCACGAACATTAACAATATATGTACGGGTTTTTATCAACTAAATACGTTAATACATATGGTTCCGGTACAATTTTTTACAATTTATACATTTTATTATCAGCATAACGAATTGTTTTGGGTTAGTAATGTGTTTCGTCTTTTAACTGATGACGCGAGAATCAGAATCAAGAACAATATCGTGCATAGACCTAGGGTCTGACTTAATGGAAAACATCAACATTATTTGAAGAAAGTTGTGATTTACAATAAATATTATATTAAGAGAAAATAGTCAGGGTCATTCCAGCGTAACGCACATAATATATTCAGATTATTTATTTTAATAAAATGAATTCATACGACCTTTGTAAATTACACATTTAATATTATTAAAACTTATTAATTCAGTCTGTTCAAAAAATATCGTAACATAACTTTGATAATTTATTTGAAAAGCACTTTCATTTTCATACCTCACATAATGAATAGAAGCGGCGGCAGCGATAAAAATACGATGTCTTATTAATTTTTTCTACATTCTCTTTCGGTGCAACATTTTTTATCTGACAACAAAATTAGAAATATTCTTTTATATATAATTTGAGTATATATAAATATATATCGGTGGGTTGAAATTCATGAATCTATATTATATATCGGGCATTGATTGCAATTGCTCCTTTTTTCCAATAGAGACTAGAATCAGTTCATGCAATCAAACCATTACTATTATTATTAATTACATATGACGTAAATACCGCCTCGCTAACGAAGCATATTATTTATTCCACATACGTATTAAATCGGGTGGAGTTGAACCCCTAACCGGTCTAGCGGTGGAGGTCGGTGACGGGATTTAGAGCATTGCTAAGTAACTATTTTAGTACCTTAACCCGTTTTTAACTCGTTATAAAGAATACTTACATTTAACTCATTTATTCTTCTTCTTTCATACGTATTCTTGAAATTTAATTTCAGTCAAGTGATGATAATAGGGAAGTTTTATTATGAAGATAATTCTTGAAGACTGGTATATTGTACATTGTAATATATAAAATAGGGGTTCAAAATTGTCCACTTTTACATTACAGGTACCTTTTAAATAAAAATGGACCAATCTATGTATAATATCTGATGATTTTCAGAAATTTAAAATTATAAAGAACTACCTCAGTACCTAATTTATAATATTGTGATTGTGAACAATTACAATAATTTTACGTGTTTATAAGCTAAATCGTATTAAATATAGCTAGAATTATATTGACGATAACAACTTTTAGTTTTCAATCTTTGGGGAATTCATGTAAGTTTTTCTACAATTATGAAAGAGTGAGAAGAAACAGAGATTATATTTTTAAAGTCCTAACCTACAAAAAAAAGTAAACAAAAAAAGAATGGATTATATGTATAAAAATGGAAAACCCAAACGTTCAATTTAACCAATGCATATGTAAAATCGCGAGTTCAAGAGTCGCAAGTTGAAAGACATAATTGCCCAATTTAGAAATTTAATAAAACGTGGGGAAATCATAAATGATTAGTTATGATATAAAAAGTTTGAAATCTCGACTACAATATCGTACTTGATGATCATACTAAACGTATGATCGTACTTGACAATCGTACTCATGTCATATCAAATAAAACTAAATTTAAAAATATGTAATTGTTAATCATTCATTTTTATTTATTAATTTATTATTCAGTTAGCATGAAAGAATTAACAACACATTAGTTTCTTATTGTGCATCACTAGTTAAGTTATTGACAAGTAAAGTCAGATTAGTGATTTTTTCTGAAAAATAGTCACTTATACTGCTAAATCCCGGTACGGGAATTCTAGGTAACACTCCCAGGTATCTTTGGTGAATTTCTGAGTGGGCTAAAGGTCAAAAGTATACAAATCCAGCCGCGTTCAAACCGAGTTCTAGCTATACTTATATTACAAAATATTTTTAGAAACACGAAATTTCCAAATAATCAGAAAATAATAATAGAAAATATAAAAATAATTCCTATAAATCAGAAAATCACGAAAACATTGATCTAAATTCGAGAATTTCGAGAAATTCGTAAAATCATAATAATCCGATAATTTTAAAAAATTCGACAATTTTATATAATCGGGAAATTTGATCATTTTCAAAAATTAGTGAATTAAATGCAAATTGGGAAATTTTGTGAAAATTGCAGTCTCTAAAAAAATCGGAACGCACTTAGTGGATATTTAAAGTGTGGAAAACCAGAAAGAGCTGATGTTCACGTTGCTTGAGCGACAATATTGACAAGTGACAAGTAACTTCATAAGTGAACACACAATATTATGAGAATATTCAGAAATAATAATAAAAGGTAAAATGGAATTCAATATTTTCAATATACAAGCCGAAGCGATTGATTTCTATTTTCAAAATTTCTAGTAGTTTCATCTCTGTTCCAATATTTTTTCTCTAGTTTGTCAAATGAAGGTCAAATCATCATAATAAGATCATCGAAGATCTGCAAATCATCATAATAATTTCCCACATTCTACTGATTTAAAAATGTATTTTAATTCATAAATAATTTCATGTTATTTCATGTTCATTTTAGATTATTAAATAATATTTCCAATTGTTCGATTTGCTAAAATTTGTCGATCGTTATAATTTCCTGTTCGATTTGTTAAGATTTTCAACTTTTACAGTAAGAATTTATTGGATGTCGTATTTTTCAAAATATTATTGGTGGTGTGAATTAATTCGTAGCGTTTTTGTCAAAAATGAAAACTTTATTGTTAAAAACTGGTTAAACATTTAATGTTCAAAGTATTGTCTGTCCGTCTAAATTTATTAATTTGCGAAGACTTTCACCAATTGGGCTCTTTTGTGTCCCGTTTATCGCACACAAATTCTATACGATCAAATCGCTATTTATAATTATAGTCTTTCAATACCTAAAATCATTCCTACTCTACTCCGTTGAATGTTGAATCTATTTCCCAAAAGCTATCGAACCTAAAGCTATTGATTTTGTATAGTCGATCCGATTTTTATTGTAATGGTTCATCTCCGAGTATACTCATCTGGTGTATCACTGTCGAGCATGTTCACTGGTGTATTATTGTCGGATCGGATACTTACCTGCCTGCATTTAAATTAATTTTTCCATTAATGGAATTTGATCTTTTCTGTAAAGTACGCTGTGCGAAAATAGTTGTAGTTGTATGTAGTTCTATGTCCTTCGTTGCAACTAACTCTAACGATTTTATGTGTTTATCACAAATACTACAATCAAAAATCAATGTTTCATTCATAATTCAGAAAACATTACGTAATCTCACATATAATTTTATTAATTAAATTATATTACCATTACATAATATTATGTTATCGTAAGGTTATAGTAGTTTTGAGGAAAAAATAATTATGTGGATCAGGAACAAATGTGTATGCCATGCCAATGACTTGTATGATTTGGGTTTGTTTTAATCTGAATGGATTTCCTAGATGACTCACTAATTATCCACCAAAAAAGGCGGATGAACTATTTATCTGCTTTATCACTTATCGTATTAGGTCATATGGGTGTAGTGCTCGATGTAGCGTCACCATTTTATAAAAAGTTTTAATTTCAAAATCCGCCAAACGTTATTGAGATTGATACCGTATTGATATTGATATCGCTCTAACCCGTACAACTTTTATATACATAGAATACGGTAATAGTTTTTCTTTTATGTTAATAGCCCCCAAATGATTACACTTCTGTTCAAAATATAAAAAGAATTTGTAATTTTTGCTCCATATTCTAGCAAATATACGAGTTACTATTGGGTCGTCAAATATAAAATTACCGTTTTGAATGAACAACACTTTATTATCACTACACCTTTTCCATTTTAAAGGTATACCGTGAAATACTTGCTGCCACGAAGCGATGAAGCTTCGCAAAATCCATTTTCGACATCAATTTACGAATTGAAATCTTTTTTATCAATAAATTACACAAAATCCGATAGAAATGATAATCAGTGGGACAATATCTATTGAATACGGTGGGAGACGAAGAGGAGTTCCCGTAGAGCTTCTGCACAGTCCGACATGATTGGCCAATTTCGGTTATTAAATTGCCAAAAGTTGGTAGAAGATCATAAACATCTGTTTCCACGAAAGCACCCCCGTTTCAAAAAGAGAAAGATTTCACCTTACAAAACATTTATTTGCCCGTTAAAGCTGCATTAAATGAGTTGTTTAATTCGACGGAAGAAAACGGCAATTTCATATTAAACGACCCAATATTTTGAAAAGTTTAATTCAGTCTGTGGGTGCACACCCATTTAAATTAAAAGTAAATAAATTAAAATTGGCGTGTTTACGACCGGGAGTAACGGACATTTTTTTATATTTAATTCATGGATGGAATTCTATAAGGTGATACAACCAATCACTATTTGTCATTAATTGTTTATGATTGATAATAGCCCAGGTAATGGAGCAAAAAAATGGGCTTGACCTTACAAGTTCAAGACTTGTTCATACTTAGTATAGTTGTTCAGTATAGTAAGTCATATCTGCATATGCTAACTAGAGTACAAAGATTAGCTTGTATAGATATAACGGGGGCTCTTAAATCTACACCGACAGCGGCGCTGGAAATGATCCTTCATCTCGTGTATATTAACTACGTCACCGCTATAACTTCAATGCCATTAAGGAATCCAAGTCATTGGAAAGACACAAACCTTGGCCATGGCAGAATATTTTGTCAATTCAAAGGTTTTTTTGCTCCGATGCAGACCAACAGTATCTTGAAAAGTTATGATTTCGAGACTCAATATGTCATTCAGATACCAGATAGAAATTCGTAGAGCTCGCATTCTTTTTTACAAGATACCGGAATTCCCATATTCACAGACGGTTCAAAAACGAATGACTGCGTAGGCGCGGGTATTTACTCCGAAACATTGCAGATCAACAAGTCCTATAGACTACCGGATGGCTGCAATGTCTTCCAAACGGAAATCCTCGCTATAAAGAAAGCGGCAGTACGACAACAGAGTCACAATTTATGTAGATAGCCAGGCTGCGATTCAGCCCATGGCCTCAAATATAGTGGGGTTCAGGCTCGTTAATGATTAGCCCTTAAAGGAGTTTATGATTAAGTTCTCGAACGTACAAATCTTCTGGATCTCCGGACACAGTGGGTACGAGGGTAACGAGAAGGCATAGCGGGCTCAACAATGAGCCTAGAGCTAGTTGACATAACTGTTAAAACCCTACTGCGAGTAATTGTTAAGAACCTGATGGACATAGCCGTTTATCTCACCTACACAGCATGGAAAACCATGGATAGTTGTGTGACCTCTAGACAGCTGTGGCCTGGATTTAATAAAAGAAACACCTTCATCCTGAAGCTAAATAGAAAAGCGATCAGACTATTGGTCGGTCACTGTATAATTGGCTAACAGATGCGGTGCACTAGCAAATGATTTCTGCTGTAGCTGTAGTGATGAGGAGAAACCAGGAAGCGTGAAGCATCTCCTTTGCGAATGTCCGGCTCTCCAGAGACGTCGGCTCTTAACCATGAGGTGTAGGTTATTTGGAGAACTAGGCTACGTCGGGGAGGTGGACCCTCTAAGCTTCTTAAGCTTTGTAAAAAGTTCTGGTTGGTTCGCTGATCAGTACGTTCTGAGGTTAAATCTACGGTTATAACCGTGTATGCAGGTATCGCAATGGACCATTTCGGCCTCATGCGGAGGCGCAGTGGTAGTACTGCGCGCCGCCTTCTAGAACCTAACCTAACCTAAATATGAACGAGTGTTGGCCTTTTGCAAGGTCGAACCACACACCTATTGCCTGGACTATAATACGATTTTAACACATTTTAGAAGAATATAGGTTAAAGTAAGAAACGAATGTTTAAGAATTCAAAAATTGAATGTTTAAGAATTCAAGATTTGAAAAAATGGTACTTAGGTTCTTTATTAGTTCATTACTTATATCGTCAAATTATATTTCGTAAAATCATTAACAAAAATCGTGTTAAAATCAGTGTTAAAAATAAGAGAGATATTTAGTCGCGCCTGTCACAATTTGCTATATCGCGCTTATGTTTTTTGCACAATATCAATGTTATAGTCGATCTTGCGCCCAAGGCTTGAATTTTTGCGCTAAAGGTGAATTTTGAAGTGGAAGAGAGGGTCATACAAGAAATTGAAAACACCAAAATGTCCTCCCTGGGTTCACCTATTGATCAGTAGAAAAATTGTCCCCCTCATCCCCTCCACAATTGAGGTAGATTCTTGGCAAAATTTCAAAATGTCAAGGTTGGGGCTAATTTTAAGGGGGCAGGAGGGGTCCCAAACCCCGATTAGTACGATTGGAGAAACTATCTGAAAATCCAGCGGTGGGTAATCGGACCTCCTTACACCCCTCCTTCAGGATATTTTTCACCGGTAAGAATTTGCTCTACACGGTCGAAAATCGGTTTATTTTTGTCTCTCTCGCCCACAGAATTGCTTCCAATATGAAAGTGATGTATTTAAGAGTTGTTCTTGTGACCCTACAGCTGGGAAAAATGTTGAAAAAAATTGCCGCCTGCCAATAGATGGCGCTAATGGTCGAAATCACTTTTTGCCGGAAATAAATACTAAATGGCACCTGTCATTATAGTATGGGGAAGTTATTTGTATGGTCGATATGGAGCTGGGAAAATGCCACCGCCTACTGATGGATAGCCCTGATTGTCGAAAAATTTTGCGAACTATGCGTGCTGGGTGATTGCTGATATCGTAAAAATGCAAAAAATGTTGTCTGCCATCCCTCCTAGCATTTTAGGGGCGTTCCTAAGTCGGGGCATGGTGGGAAAAGTTGATGTTCGGGGAGGGGGAGGGGGGTGAGTCAACAATTTTTTGATAGGGAACGATATTTTGAGAAATCAAAAAATTTTATTCCATCAATAAATTGCAAAAAATGTCCACTCTTGCTGATGTCAACGAAAAAATTCCGAATATTGCCGAAATGGTTTTTCGGTTGGTTGGTTTTTTAGGACAAGTACACCTGAGAAAAATATAAGATAGGTGGCGCTGCATACAAAAAATACTGATTTTGTGCCAAAATTAATGTTTGATGGTGTCCGATGTTCAAGTAGTGTATGGGAATGTTGTTCGGTATATCAAGGAGCATCTGTTAGAGTTAACTTTAATATCCCGCCCAGGGCTAAGCTAGTGAGGATGATATCTATCTTATTTTGAGCACTGGGTAAAATAGTTGTTTGCCGGAAAGGCTGGCAGGACACGTTACTGCACTATAACTAAAAAAAATAATGATAACGCTAATATTTCATGGGTGGTTTTCAATCAAATTTAAAAACAATTTCAATTCTCCATAGTTGTCCCATATCATTTAAATAGAAATAAAAATATTTAATTAAGCTACATTTAAATTGTTTTCTATTTCCATCAAGTCGTAATTTAATTATATTAAAAAATTAAATATTGTTTAGTCATATAAATGAAGATAACCTTCTTTTTCCATGGTTATCAAATGTATCAAAAAATCATCATTTTTCATTGTGCTGCTGTTGTACTGGACATCCCACCCAGAATGCAAATAACAACAAGAACAATGTAAAATATTTATTATAATGAATGAGACAAATTAAACTCGATTTTAATATCTATTTGCATGAATGAATGATTTTGTATATTAGTATAATCTTTAGACTGGAACTGTACTTCGTATAAACATTTTTATTTTTTTATGTAATCAAATTATAAGATGAATTAAGCCATAATTTGCTACTAAATATGATTATTGTTTCATTTGCTTGTTTTTTTTTGATATGCTATAAATATCAACAAACAATAGAAGCAGTTTTTAAAACGTTAGTTTTGCGGTTTTTGAACCATTTTTCATATTGATTCAGTTGATTGAAACTGATATGAATTTTATGGGATATGATTTAAATATGTGATTTAAATTGCAGATATGAATCAGAATGCAATGCAGAGGTGAATGAATCATAAATATCTAAGCTTATGTTCTGTATCTCCTCGTTCTAAATTTTTACGTTATCGATTTATTCATAATGGCTCTTGTACTGATAACAAATAGTTCGATTACAAACAAAAATCAAAAAAGATTATTTTAATCTGGGTATCCAGAGATAAGGGTTCATTCATTCAGTGTTCGTTATTACATCACATCAACGTACCTAAAATATAATGATTCATATTATCAAAACCAATACCGATATCTATTTTTACATATACCTTATATAGCTATTATTAGGAAGGAGATAAAAAGTATAGTTATAAATTAATTTTAGGCATTATAAATTCAAAAAAATGTCCTTTCAATTTCAAAAGAAGCCTTTGAACAATCGTATTGGTATAATAACATATATAGGAGCTAAATTAAAATACGATGTCCCAATTTCTAACGTGAGGAAGATGATTATAATAGAAAGATAATTTAAGTAGTGACAACGATAGTTTAATACTTTCGAAAATGTGATATTTATTGCGTTTTTTTGTTTAACTGTTCAGTTCCAGTTATTTTTTTTTTCTTCGTTGAGATTAAATGCCAAGCCAGATGTTTACCAGGTCTGTAACCTCAGAATTGCCGTTTTTTGACTAAGAAAAACACAAAAATACTCCATGAACATGAAAAAATAGTTTTTTCGAAGTATTGGCCCTCGCTAGCTACACATTTTTCCCATCTTTCTGGCAAGTTATGGATACCCTGCCAATAAAGTTCTCGGTTTTTGAGGTAAACCAGTCGTCAAGCCATTTTCGGACGTCTTCATACGAATTGAAGTGCTGCTCAGCAACGGGTTATCGACGAAAACAAGTGGTAGTCGGAAGGGGCCAAGTCTGGTGTATAAGGCGGGTGGGGTAGGACCTCCCAGTTGAGTGCCTCCAAGTAGTTGTGAACGAAAGTTGATGTGCGCAACGGTGCGTTGTCGTGGAGAAAAATTAAACCGCTCATGTGATTTGCTGGTAATCGGGCCTTTTGTTGTGCAAAGCTCGGTTGAGTTTGACCAATTGTTGATGGTGGCGTCCCGGTTTTAGCAGCTCGTAGTAGACGATACCCTTCTGATCCCATCAAAAACACAGCATTGTTTTTTCCGAAGTTATGTGATGTCGCTGGTTCGCCGGGGTCAACTCGCGATTTCATGCGCTTCTTGAAAATAATGAAAAATATCAATTTTTCTAATCGTAATTTCTAATCGATTCCGGAGAATTAAATTTTCATATAAATTAATTTCAAAGAATTTCTAATAATTCTCGGTATTTTACAAACAACTTCAATGATTCCTGATTATTTTAGAGTTGATTTTTATAATTTTTTATTTTATTGAAATTAATTTAGATATTCAATTTCAAATATAGAAGTAATTTATTTAAACTAATTACTAACATTTATAAAAGACTTTTTGTTTTAAATACAAGTAGATTTATTTATTTTATTTACGATTAAATGGGCAGATAATCCTCTACAAAAATCTGTCTATTGAAAAGCGCTGATATATTTATTTAATATGATCTAATCTAATGTTATTATAAAGAAGCAACAAATTGATTTACATTATTATTAGCATTCATTAACGTACGTTTATTATCATCATATGGCTTTTGAATATATTAATTCATATAAGTCGATTCGCAGAAAGTTCTCTATAATAAGAGTCTCTAATGTATAGTTTAACGACTGAATAAATTTACTTGAAACAGATCCATTGGATTTCCTTCATAATAATATTTTTATTATTATTTTATTTTTTTTAATAATTAACCATTAATTTTATATCCAATATAGGTTTGTGAACCCCTTAAAAAAATTTAATCGTAAAGAATTTGATACCAGGGTCGGCAATCTAAATGCACTTATTGACAGATTACCCATTTTAGAATTCTATACATAAGAAATGAAAGAAGCCTTTTATATTCGTATTATTATTCATTGAGATATCAAGAAGATTCTGTCGACTTTTTAATAATGATTTTAACGACAGCTGTTGGTATTTACTCTACTAAATATTACACTTTCGATCTTTTTTATATTCCGTTAGAAAGTAAAAATTATGTGTAACAGCCAGGGCCGCGCTAACTTATTCACGGACCCTGGGCCTGAGTTTAGCCTCCGTGCCTCAATAAGTTTAACGCGCAAATAGCTTCTTTATACCCAAATTTCATGTCTCACCCTCCTTTATACCCAAATATGTCTCACCCTCTCACCCACTCTATGAAAGCTTTACGTTGAAAGACTAATTGTATTCATTTTAAATCCAGTTTATTTGATATAATATGAAATCCGAAACTTTTGTACTGAAGCTCTGAATATATTTAAAAAGCTTTAAGTTTTGAATAAAATTTTATTCGTTTTGGAATCTAATTTTAATCTTAATAATTAATTCTTGATCAAATATCAAACGTGCCTACAAAAACTCTACAAAAGCTTTGGTACAGTTGTAGATTGTACGAGAAGCCTGTCCGTGTCCGAGTGTACTTCGTGTATTTACACTAAAATGAATAAACAATTTAATTTTGCCAACAAATTAAAAAACAAAAATTGTTTATTAAAATAAAAATAGGAGGCAAAAACTGGCTCTTTAAATGATTTTACAAGTATTTAGGCCACATAATGGGGAAGAATAGCAGGCAGCCTACTCTTCCTTAACTCCTATCTTAACGTCCGCGACGTGTGGATGGAAATTGCTCATCTAGCCAACGTGGTTAGGTGGCAAGCTAACTAAGAAGGGGGAAACGCACGGTTAGGTGCGAAAGGTGTAGAACACCACCATCCTTAG
>JANTOP010032037.1:0-11614 GCA_027564815.1 Symmerus nobilis | reverse complement strand
ATTACAAAAATGTAGTATATTCCATAACACAAGTCTTTATTTTATAAATATCCTTTATAATATTGATAATTATTTGATTATCAAATTTTAAGCTTGAATAACTTTTAAACCAATAGACATAGCTAGAATTGCAACAGGACCTATTTTGTAGAGCGTCAAATTCTCTATAAAACATGTGAAACTCATTACTTTAAATTTATTTGTCCCCAAGTTATAAATTTCTAAAGAGCGAAAAAAATATTTCCCACGTTATTTCTATAAGAAACTTAGGTTGGAATGCGCACTATCAGAGAGTTAATATTAAGTGCTAAAATTTTCAGGGAGCTTTTTTTTATCAATTTGGAAGCCCCTGGGAGCGAAGAAATTCGAAAACACCCCTGCTAAGGACCACCATAATGGGTAGGTATAAATAAATCAAAAATCTAATTGAAATTTGAACTTAAGAATTACTTAATAGATATATAGAATAAATATGAACAAATTTTGCGTTTTTAAAATATTACATTATAGAATCTAGATTGCTAAAATATCATACTGTGCGACGCCTACTGTATATACTACATATATATTATATTTGAATTGATTTTAATAATTTAAATATATACGGTCAATCAGTTTAAATTAATATTTCGTTTTTTATCTAGAAATTCAAAGTAAATTGATATAAATCCGAAATTTAATATATTTGTAGATTTGATACAGATTCGAAGGATCATTTAACAAATTATATTATTATTACATGAAAATGTCTGTAATTAATATTTTTATTAGAAATTTTATTAAAAGATTAATTTTTTCCATTAAAGATTGATTCTATTCCAAAAAGGATAAAGCCGATTTTGAATTCATAAATAAAAAAAAAAAATATTCTTCTGAAATATGTGATAGAGCTCATAGCACCTTGTCGACCCCCAAAAAGAAAATCATTTTCGTTATTCTTATTTAAAATTGTTAATGCGAAGCGAATCGCGAGAAATCCCAAAAATCAGGTATCAATAGTTACACATTTATACGGTGTTTCGAGATATTCTATAGAAATCCTCTATCTTCTATATAAAATCTTTGTAGAATTTCATATAACCGAAATAATCAAATATGCCAAACAATTACAATTCAATTTCAGGATGTGTAACGAATTTATGTTTGATTTTTTTCTTTCCTTTTTTTGGTAAGTATAGGTTTTTTGGCATTATGTACGATAAGAAAACATTTTATTCTTACATTAAAAATGTAATCTTGCGGATTTTATGTCCCTTTTTTCAGATCGAAGTCTATAATTATGTTTCTAACCTTTAGTTAGATGAGATGATTCACATAAAGTATAAGTCAAAATCGAAACAATACAAATTTTTATTAAAGATTTTACCTACATAAAGTCTATATAATAATGGAGAAAAAACTAGCATGTAGGTAGGTTTTATTGTGCAGATTTAACGCACGTGCTGAGTAATAACAAGGTAGTCCTACATTTTTACTACTGTCGGTTTGTTTAATATTATGGTATATGATCACCGACAAAAAGAGATATTATACAACCGAGTGACGCCATACATACAATTTTTCTGACCTGGACCTACCAATGCGAATATTAAGAAAATATAATATCTAGAGGCATCTCGTCTTTAAGAAAGTTTCAATAACTCATGTAATATTTATTATATTTTTCGGACTTCGGCTGAACATAAAATAAATCAATTTAAGCCATATTACTTCTTATATCAATAAATTTATGATATTTTATTTTATTAATAAAAAATTTATGAATTGTCTTCTTAAGTTTCTTTCAATTTTCCGCCCATATAGTTACTGGTAAAAAAGAAGTTATGTCCCTTTGAAATTACGTATACGTATAAATTTAATATTAACCTTTTTGATTAATTATTATCCAAAGTTATTGGAGAAATGTTTTAAAAACAGTTTAAATATAAAAATATATTTTTGTACAATCCCTAAACTTTAATATTTAGAATTTTTAAGAAGTAGGTAGACCAATTCCTGGTATAAGTTCATATTGCATCCTTTTTTATTTCTTTAATATTACGAAATGAAAATGTGCTTGTTATAAAAATGATTTGCAGTTTTAATTCATACAAAATTTTCCTTCATAACAATTAGATATTATTGAAGAAAATCATCTAAATATTCCAATACCGGCTTCTTTGAACCGGCTATTTTTCATTTATTAATTTGCGTCCTTTAGATACCGAATTTCTTTTCAATCGTACCGCTATTTTGTGGATTGGGCTGGGTAGGTTAATGCCGGGTGTGATATACGAGTGGTACGGTTGGATGTGGGCGGGAGATTTAGTGGTAAGGGGCTAGTAGTAGAATTCGACCAACCCTCCCCCTCCCCCCTGCAATATCCCCGAGTTAATTTTTCCATTCAAGGTTTCAAGAAATATAACTAACAAGTAAATTTGAATTTTAAAAGGTTACAACGAATTAAGAAAAATATCCGGATTAAATATAGTCGAACATGATTTAGAGGGACGATGGCATTAAAATCAATGAAATTTAATTACCGAAATAATGCAAATAATATACATATGTATTATGATATATTTAGTATGGCAGATTAATACGAAAATTTCCACTAATAATTTTTTAAAACCAAAAAATTATCGATTTGCTAGAAATTTTATGGATTCTCTAGTTTTTAGAAAATTATTTCTTCAAAAATCCTCAGGATCTTCGAAATACGTCCCTATATTATCCATTTCTGTAAAAAAAATCGCATGTTGTCAAAGAAAACAGTTAGTAGCTAGAATTTGTATAAACAAATAAACCAGTTCTTAAAACTCTTCCTAGAATAGATCCTCCTGCTTAGATTTCCTACTAGAAAAAAAAATAAATAACTTTAACTATTTAGATGCTCCTGAAATATATATAAATCTATTCTAATCAGTATGGTCAACATCTCCATAAGGTGTGCAAAATTTTGACCCTTAACCCCTTAACAAAATGTTACAAATGTATGTTCATTCAAGAAAATATTACACAGTGCAATTGCTATAGTGCATGCCGAATATTTTCTTCGGACGGAAAGAAATGTAAAAACGTAGAAAGTTGCTTATATAGTTAGGTAGAAATACAAAAATTAAATATTTAAGAAAAGTTGAAATTTATCTAAGAAAAATCAAAAATTCGTAAAAGGTCTCTACGAGATATCGGACATCGCGATATTTGATCCGGATTTCCCGACAACTTTCTTCGGACACAGAAAAATGTAATGATGCAGGATATTTATAAATTAGTGGGGGGAAAATACAAAAATATCAAAACTAAATATTTCGTACGAAAGCTCTACGAAAACTTAAAAGCTCGTAGAAAGCTTTGTTTCTTGAACTTAATTTTTCACGTTTTAAAATCTACTTTCCATCCAGATGATGATTCTTTAACGAAATTTAAAATTTTCTCAAGAAAAAAGCATTAACAATCTCGAAAGCTCATTGAAAGCTTTAAACTGAAATGTCATTTTTTATAATTTGAAATAAAATTTTTATCCGATTTATTAAATGAAGTTATGAAAATAATTGTGCACGTTTTCACATGTATTTTCTATCTAGATGACGATTCTTTAACGAAATTTTAAACAAAAAGTTGATTTTATAAAGTTTGGAATTAAAATTTCATCCGATTTATTAAATTTACATGAAATTTTTTATTTTTCGCAAAAGCTCTCCCCAAACCGTTAAAGCTCAACGAAAAGCTTTAAGTTATGAAAATAATTGTGTACGTTCTCAAATGTATTTTTTATCTAGATAACGATCCTTTAACGAATTTTCAATTTTTCCAAAAAAATACCGTCAAACGGGTAGAAAGCTCATAGAAAGCTTTAAATTAAACATTGCTTGGAATAAAGTTTTTAACCGATTTTTTAAATTTATATGAAATTATAAATTCTCGCAAAAGCTTCCTCCACACCATTAAAGCTCAATGGAAGCTTTAAGTTACGAAAATAATTGCGTACGTTTTTGAAATTTATTTTCTATCTAGATAATGATCTTTTAACGAAGTTTCAAGCTGTCCCAAGGAAAAATCGGAAACGTTTAAAAGCTCATTGAAAGCTTAAAATTAAAAGTTTTAAAATGGCGAGCGATTTAAATTCAAGTTTTGATCACTGAATTGTCCAGTTCTCTCGATCAATAATTATTATATCGAGAATTGGGTCAAAATTGTATTCAGACATTCGATTCAGACTCCAGAGGTTCCTCTACTCGGATTTCTTATACATTTCTTTTACATTTCCCTGTATTTTTGTTAGTTTAGTTTGTTATGATTTATGTTGGGTTTGCTTCCTCTCACCACAATGAAAATGCATACAATAAGCCTATAGCTATTGATTTATATCCTAGTAGGACTTGTCTAGTAAGCCAAGTTTCAAGTCAGAAAAAGCTCTAAAATGTCCGATAAATCAGGAAAACATACGGGAAAAGTCCCAACAAAATCAGAAAAGTCGAGAAATTCTGAAGTAAAATCTTAAAAGTCGGAAAAGTTCGAAAAACCTGTGAAGAAATCAGCTAAAACTTATTGGGGATAGATTTGATAAAGGCAGACAAGAACCGAGGGGAAAAAATAGTAAAAATCAGTAAAAATTAGAGAAAAACTTAGTAAAATAATGAGACAGTTAGATAAAAATCTGGAAAATTGGATAAACATCTAACAGGCAGGGCCGCATTAAGATATTCACGAACCCCTATGCCCGATTTGTATCGCCGGGCACTCAATAAGTTATTAATTTTCAAATCAATTTATTTGATGTATTTACATGAAATCCGGAACTTTTGAGCAGAAGCTCTGAATAAATTTAAAAATCTGCAGAGAAGCTTTAAGTTTTGAATCAAATTTTATACATTTTGAAATCTAAATAATTAAATTTTAATCCAATCTGAAATTTTACTACAAAAACTCTACGAATGCTTAAAAGCTCAAGGAATGTATTGGGTTTGAAACATAAATTTATTCGCATTGGCACATATTTTCTGTCCGAATAAATTAACTACAACGATAATCGAAATGTCACAGAAAAACGCTTCGAATAAACTTACAAGCTCAAAGAAAGCTTTAAATTTGGAATAAAATTTCATTCGTTTGGAATTCTAATTTTGAACCCAATACTTAAATAATAATCAAGTCTAAAATATTCACAGAAAAGCTCCACGAAATCTTAAAAGCTTTGGATTTGATACATAATTTTATTCGTATTATTACACCTATTTTTCGCCCAAATAATTTAACTGCAATGGAACTCTAAATGTTACACTAAATGCATATTAGGTGTGTGAATAAGTTCTCAGTAACACATTTATGGGCTCTAGGTGCGGGCCTAAACTGTTGAATGGAAGATGTAGCCCTAAGTACAGAAAAGTTGGAAAGAAATATTGAAAAATCAGAAAAAGTCCGTAGGAATCTGTAAAAGTTTTTAAAAGCCCGGAAAAAAATCGGAAAAGGCTAGAAAACGTTGGTCAAAGTCCGGACAAGTCCAAAAACATTATGAAGGTCAACAAACAATCAAGTATGAAATTAAATGAAATATGGAATTTTCGCAGAAAGCTTATCCAAACTTTTAAAAGCGTAATGAAAGCTCAAGTATCGAGCTTAATTTTTTCCGTTTATAATCTATTTTCTATCCAGATGATGATCATTTAAAGAAATTTAAACATTTCCCAATATAAAGCTCTGAAATTCTCGAAAGCTCATTGAAAGCTTAAAATTAAAATGCTATTTTAAATAATTTGGAATCTAATTTTTATTCGCTTTATTATAATTGAATTGATAGGTGAATTTTTTAAGAAAGGGATAACAAGAACTATAGATGTCGCCATGATAATTTGCCTTCAATTCAATTCAATTCACTTCATTAAAGCTTTTGTAGAAATTTTAATTCTCTTCATCGGATTAAAATGGGAGAAAAAAAATTAGTAAAGTGATTCAAATTTGTTAAATAAAATAATCTGAGTTAGCAATTTGCAACAATGAAAATTGGTTACAATATTGTTAATATTTCAGGTGTGTTGTGCGCTATCTGTGCAATTACACTGCACGCCACTGAGTCTAATTGATATCTGTAAAGGCAAAAAACAGCCTTTAAGAGAGATTTTAAGCTTTCAAAATTATCAGCAGTTTTCTGAACTTTTTATAATTTTTATAAATACTCTTCCTAATTTAGTCTTTATCATTTTTAGTTATTCAATTTAAAAAAACTAAGTACTTTAGTAAAAAGTACCCTTTACAAATGGGGTGGTAAATCTACCCTCCGTAAGTGGGTTGATTTTCTGTCAAAAATACCGGACAACTCAAATTTTGAGCTTTAGTTTAATAACCCAGAATCTAAATTTCATTAACAAGAATCTTTAACAATTGATATTAAATATTGATTTCACTGAAATTTCGAATTCAGATTTGGGCGATTAAATATTTATTTTTATCCCAACCAAGAATAATATTAAGTAAAAAATGTCTAGAGGTTGTAAGGAGATTTAACAAGCAAATGCTTAGAAATTATTTCCTATTAAATTTATAAAATTAAGAAAATTACAAATAGATTAAATAAAAATGAATAAATATTTGTTGCCATCGAGTAATATCTTAAGGTGTCGATTTAGCTTCTTAGATCACGGATATAGTCAGGTTAAGTCATTACAGCTGCATTTATTGCGATTATTTTTAGGATCTCCCCCCTAATTGTAGAAGTTGATACCGTATGCAATCTTTGGATACTAGATCGATCTAACCTAGATTTCTCTTTTATAATGAGGATTTCTAGTATGTATATGATTTACCTAAAGGTAAAATTAAATTAAAGTTGAAGACAAACATTTCTTTGAGTCTACATATGAAATATGATTACTGAAAAAATAAGCTAAAATAACAGCAGTTGCAGAAAAGGTTAGGGGAGAAGGAAAATCATGTTTTCTACCTTTTAAATAGCAAAATTAGGGTAGCACCCTATTTAAAACAGTTTTTACTCAGAGTCAACCTGCGCCTAAAAAGTACTTGTTGAATATTACATGTAATTTAATAGGGAGAATCAACAAAAGCCACAGGTGAGAAGGAAAAAATATTTATATTTTAAAAGGAAGGTAGGGGGGGAGCGAATAATAAAAGAATCCGACCTAAAAGTTCATCGAACTTTAATATGTATATTTTAATTCCAAATTGGTTCATGATGAGGGTGAGACTATCAATTAATTGTAAGACTTTTGCTAGAAAAAACAAGGTTTACTTTCCATTCGAAGAAAACAGATACAATATTTTTAAATTTTTATTTAAAATCAAAACCACACAAATTAAAACTAATAATAATTAATTAAAATGTAAATTGTTTTTTTTTTTTATAAAAAAGAGATCAATTTGAAAATCAATTTTATAAAAATTGTACATTAACGATAATGAATGCTTATATTTCAATATGAAATTGTAATTAATGATAAATGATTAAAAATACACGAAAATTTAAATTTAACTAATATACTACTTAATAATAATTAATTATAATTTTGATTACAATTTAAAATTTAATTGGAAGACATTATAATAATCATAGATTTTCTTACATATGAATTGAAATGATACAACTAATTTTATTAATTTTAATAATGATTAACATCACAGATAAAATTTAAATTTTTAAAACAAATGAATAAAAATTTGAATAAAAGAAAATAATTATATAATTAAAGCTTTTCATATGGAAGATATAATTATTCGGAAGACAATCGATATCTTAATATTAACTTATTTTAACTTAATCTAGTATAGCTAATTAAAGCAATGATTGACACTAATCGGCCCATTTTTAGTTTGTTTACAATTACGATTACAAACATCAACATATTTACGTATACTAAGATTTATTGTATATAAAATCTAATTAACAAATCACAGAATTTCCCTAAATTATAAGAAATATAAAATTATTCATAAAAATTGCACATAACAAATAACCCTTTTATTCCGGCTTTTTAAAAGACCAACTTTAATAAAGTTTCATTTTAATAATACAAAAAAATAAAGCTTTTAATTGTACCAAAATTATCCTAATTATTCCCTATTAAAACTTGAATAGGGCTAGGAATTTTGGATTTAAAAAGATAATTAAAAATTAAAGCTCGTCATTTGTATCATTTCAATTCAATAAGAAATCTGATGGTTTTATATTATATAAAGCTAAACTAATTAATTAAAGCATAAACTACCAAATCAAATGATATTATTCAGCTCTAATATTGAGTATTCGTAAGACTAAAGTACTTGATAGGGATTAAAAAAGTTAGTAATTAGAAATAAAAATTATTAAATCTAAGTCCTAAAAACTAGTATCATAATAAGCTAAGTTCGTATATACCTCCATCGATTCATTCTCCAAATTTTCCTCATCCTCTCGATTGAAAGTGATATTTCGATGGTCGAATGGATACTTGTTGTTGGTATCCGATGGTATGCAAATGTTTTCATAGCATGAACATCGTTGACGAGGTATATTCAAATTAACACCGTGATACAGCGATTCATCGTTGAAATGTTTGTACATTGAACTTCGGCGTGCAAAATTTTTCTCAACAATAAAACGTTTTGTTATCAAGGTGTTCAATTCATCTTGAATATTATTTTGATTTAAGATGCTTTTTGTAATATCATTCGGTTCGATCTGATTGATTGACCGGTTATTTAATTGTTGGGAATTGTTCTCGGAGGATAACAGCTCTTCGAATTTATTCCAATAACGATTTAAATTTAATTTTGCTGATGCAACGATTTTTCTGGTTAATTTTGGCTTCACCGGCTAAAATTAAAATAGGAAATTCAGACAATTAATAATCAAGAAAAATTTGTACGGGGAAGTTAGAAATTGTTCAAAATTAATAAAGGAAATTCAAGACCTTTTTATTAAACAAATTTCTCCAGTAATCCATTTTTCTTTCCTTTTCAGCGTTAATTAAGTTATCCCTTCCAACACACATTTCAATTTTAAATCACTTGATTTCTCTTATCAATTATTTATTAAAAAATTTTCTAAAACACACTTCTCGTAAATAATTTTCTAAAAAGGATATATTGATGCAACTGATGCAAGTAACAGGTTTCAATTGTGAATCACTGTACAGGAATGCAGGTTTTTATAGGAAATTTTTGAACCGAAAAATGCACTTGCTCCGCCCTCATAACATATATAGAAATTCATCCCTACCTTATTTTTACCGGCACGCACTGCACGTGGATGTCTGCATACAGGAACGATTTGGTGCTGCCGTTACAAAACACCTATAAAGGTATTCAGGGTTTTACATGTATGCATAAGGGTGATAGGTTTAATCTCATATAAGTAAGATATATATGTAAGTTTAAAAATCAAAATGTAAAGAAGGATTTGAAGATGGGAAAAAATCCGATTGAATATTTTGAATAAAATAAAATTTATTATGAATATGTTATGAAGCAAGCGCATAAAGTGTGAATCGCGTATGCTTAACGTGAGCCAAGAACGTGACTTTCTTATAAGATTTGTGATTTTCCTATCAGAATATAAAATATAAGTAGAATTAAATCGAAAATTATTAGGATAAGTATTAAAAATATTTTTTTTTTTAATTATTTTTATGAAATGATGAATTATTCATTTTCAGGGAAATTAAATTTTATTGATTAAAATTTATATTGGCATTTATTTCTATTTGTATAGTTTAATTTTTTGAGTGCATGTCCCAATATCAATTATCTTTCAGGTTCTCGCTGCAACCAAATAATTATTTATTGTTTGAAATTGAGCAATAGAACAACGCTTTTCTAAATTTTGGCCAATAAAGTCTGGCCAAGGAAATCAAGAGAAATAGCATGAGATTGAGAAAATATTTGTTCTATATTTTGGGGTAAGTAATATGTAATTTTTTTTTTTTTTATTTTTTTTATTTTTTTATTTTTTGATAATTTTTTTCTAAGAAATTCTTCGGAAAGTTGGAAACAAAAATGTATGTTTGAATTTCGAAATTTAATGGAATTTTCAAAATATATATTTTGAGGGAAGCCCTCTACCTCTACCTCTATTAATAGATTACCCTAATTATCGCCTATTTCAATCTATTTCGAAATTTGGAAATTTGAAATTTTTCGGGAAATTATAACCTTCTATCGACCCTCATAAAATCAAATTCTTGACTTTTTAGAAAACTTATTTCCACAATTTCCGCAATGTACCTGATTTGGTTTAATTTCATATAATCAGATTTTCCGATTTCTGAATAGAAATTTTTAGCAAGACTGTCAAGGAAATTCTATAAAATTGAAAGGTTGAGGCAAAAAAAAAATTAAAAAATCGGTTTTTAGAAAAATCTCTAAGTAAATTATTTATTAATAATTTAGCATCATTAGATTAAAAATTTTTTTAAAAATTCTTAGGAAATGTTGAAACGCCATATTCGAATCTTTTTAGAAATTTTCAAATTTTAAATTTTTCGGATGTTATTACTGTTTCCCAGAAAAGCTACCATTTTCCTGATGTATGTACCATTGTACCTATATCAATTCCCATCAAATAAAATTGTGAATTCTATAAAAAAGTTTGTTTCACAATTTCCTCACTGTACTATTAGATTTAATTTCGCATAATCTGATTTTTCGATTTCAAAATAAATTTTTTTAGAAATTCGACTTTTAGATGAGATAGTTAAGAAATTTCGGCTAGGATGGATTTTCTTAGCAAAAAAAAACCAGTAATCTTTTCCAGAAATTTTCTTCACAATTCCTTATTGTATCCCTGGGTTTAATTTTACATACTCAGATTTTTCGATTTCATTAAAATAAATTTGTGAATACAATTTGAGGTGAATCTTTTATCGGGAAATCTTTTATAATTGTACGAGATTCGATCCGAGAAATTAAATAACAGAAAGTGAATCGGGACGTAAAGGTATGACTTGTAATGGTAACAATGTACATAAATACCTTACTTTACGATTGAACTGATTATAAGCTAAGCTAAGAACAGCTTTGGAATGGAAAATTATTTGAGGCAGTTATGCGCTGTAAAAGAGATTGATTTTTTAAATAAATTATTTAATAAATTGCACGTTTTATTTGATCGTAATTTTTGAATACTAATTTCAGCTTTTCGAAATAAAAAATAATTTGGGACAGATAGAGAAAAATAGCTCTATTTTCGTATGTACATTTTTTTATTTCTCGTAGTCTAATGATAATTATTAATTATTCATCCAAATTGTCTAATGAGCTAAGTTGAGCTCATCCAAAATTTCTTATTTTTATTTCTTGGATTTAACTCTGTGATGCTTTTTTTGTGCATCGAATCTTTAATACTTTGGGCTATGCTATAAAATGATTTAGTAGGAAAAAAAACATATTTAAGAATAGTACCTTAACTAAATACTTTAATACAATTTTTTTCGAATTTATTTTTATTAGATTTTTGAATGTATTAGTATCTCAAGAACATTGTCCTAAAATATTTTTGCAAAATTCGAAAAAAACAAAAAAGTTATAACCATACATATACATATAAGTACAATGTATAATATATGGGAACAAGAAACTTTAAAGCTGTTTTTCTCGAAATAGGGTTTTTGGAAACGAATGACACGATTTCTCTGGAACCACGCGT